>VDFB02026488.1:0-166745 GCA_007258455.2 Sequoia sempervirens | reverse complement strand
ATCAACACCTGTTAGGTTTTGCCTTGAGCTTCCTTTTCATGGTCCTTTTGCTTTAGGGTTTTTGAGATAGAGTCTTTATGCCGTCATCTCTAGCCAAGTTGTGATTTTGGGTCAGAATCAGTGCCTAAACACCTTAGACAGACTTAGAAGGCCCGAGGGATGAAGATCGACTGTCGTTTCATCCAATTTTGACATCTACTTCTTGGGGATTGACCCTCCGGACCCCCTATTTTATAGGGACTTCATTTTTGGCATTTTTGGCCCATATTGGACTTACTATTTTTTAGGGGCTATTTTTGGAAAGTTACTATTTTGGGAAAAGTTTCTATTTTTGGCGGGGTTCCTATATTTAGAAAGTGCCCGGATTTCAAAAAACCACTCAGAAGTTCCAAAAACCAATGGAAATCATAGAAAATCAATTGAAAAAAATTCAAAAAATTCATGGTGAAATCAGATTAAGCTTGAAAAAATTGAAAAAATCAATGAAAAAGCACCAAAAATCAGACTTCCAGATCAGAAATCAATGAAAATCTGGAAAAATCAATTAAAAAAATCACAAAAATTAGTTGAAAATCTGGAAAAATTCACAAAAAAGGTCTGAAATCCATGGTGAAATGGTAAAAATTGTCTAGGTATGAAGACTGGTCTGAAGTTAGAGATGGCAAGGAGCTTGGGAAGTCCGCCTAGCTTCATGAAGACATGGCAAGAGCTGGTGAAAGTCCGCCCAGCTGCAAAAGGTAAATGGAAGAACATCTTCAAAGTCCGCTAGCTTGCAAAGACATTGGAAAAGCCTTGAGGAAGTCCGCCATGGGATTGGAAAAGACTTAAAGAAGTCCGCTCAGCTTGAAGAAGGCATTTGGCAAAGGCTTAAGGAAGTCCGCCTACCTTTAATAGTTTGGCAAAGACTTAAGAAAGTCCGCCCACCTTAGTAGCTTGGTAAAGACTTAAGAAAGTCCGCCTTCTCCAAAGTAGAAAAGAATGAACAAAGTCCACCATGTGGAGAAGAGCTTGGCAAATTGTTTGGAAAGTCCGCCATCTCTTGAAAGTCAATTGGAAGAAGTCTTGGAAAGTCCGCCATCAAGCTTATGTCTTGGAAAGAAATGCCTAAAGTCCGCCCAGCTTGATGGAAAATGCTTAGGAAGTCTGCCTAGCTGCAAGGAGTAATTGGAAATTCCTCTTAAGTCCGCCAAAAATAAAAGAAGCCAAATAAAGTCCACCTAGCCTAACATATGGCATGAAGATGAGAAAGTCCGCTTGGAAAGAGAGATGAATATGGAAAATTGTTTGGAAAGTTCACCGAGAATAAATGACATGGAGAGGATTCCTCAAAGTCGGACCACCTCATGTCCAAGTCAACATGAAGTCCGCCATAATGAAAAGCATTTGGAATACTCTCTTTGAAGTCCGCCTAGAGAGAGAAGGGTGAAAATAACAAGGGAGAAAGAGGGTCTACCATAGAGAAATGTAAATTGGAAAATATTTCTTGAAGTCCGCCATGCGAAGAGGGCAATGTGAAGAGTAAATAAGTTTGGAAAGAAGGCAATCACCTTGGAAATTCGCCATGACACTTGGGTGAGTAGATAAAAGAAACATCTTCAGAGTATAAAGTCCGACTTGAAGAGAGAGAGTATGGCAAATCAATGAAAAGTCCAATTTCAGAGGGTAGAAATGAAGAATTCAACATAAAATATGCCCATGCCAAGATGAAAATGGCAAAGAAGGTATAAAATTCACCTTGAAATGAAGGATTCAACACAAAATTCACCTTGACGTCAAGAGAGAGAGTGTTAAAAATTCGACATGAAGCTAGACTTTAGGAGAGAGAAAATAAGAAATCTTCACCCAACATTGAAATTGATGAATAAATTTTCGCCATGGCGAAATTGGAAAATTGAAATAAAGGAAAATCAAATAATTAGCCATGAAGTGAATTAAATGTTTTTTTTAAATTTGGAGAAAATTAAAGTTTGGAAAATAAAATTAAAAAATCATGAAAATCTTTTATTATTTTCCAAAGCTTATCCTGAAGAGTCTGAACTCAAGAAAAGAGGAATAAAATTGGAAACTTACTTTGCTTGAGAGTTTGAACTCAAGAAAAGAGACATAAATTCGGAAACTTGCTTTGTTGAAGAAGAGAACTCAAGAGAAGAAAAATGAAATTGCCAAAAGAAATCAATTGCTCAACCTTAAAAGGCAATTCAACAAGTCATTTTCACCATATCTTTCAGCAAGTTTTTTTTTGCTTGAGAAGCAATTTGGAAGAGAAGTGATCTTCAGGAGAGAAGTAATTTTCAGAAGAGAAGTTATTTTCAGAGGAAAGTTTGGAATTGAAGAGCGAAGTTTCTGAACGATTGGCTTAAAGTCAGAATTCTTCACAGCTGAATTGCCATCAAAAGAGTAAAATTTTCGAGAATTCAAAATAGAGATCGATGGAATTCATTATTATTTCTGATTTTATGCACTCTTGCGAAATTTATTCATTCCTCTTATTTTTCAGCTTACCTTTTTGAAATCTGATTTTGACAAGCTGAAAATTAATATTTTAAGGAGAGAGAAAATCTGAATTAAATTATTTAAATTAATATACATTTTCTTTCCTGTAGGTGGATGACTACACAAGGCGAATCTTCAAAGAAGAAACAAATGAAGTTTGCGAGTAAAGAACTGCAGTTGGAATCCAAAGTCAATTCGAAATGGAAGAATATCAAAGATACTGACATGGGACATGCAGATTTTGAAGAATTCATAAAAAGAATGATGGGACTGAATGGACTCATGCCTACAGCCATAGCTCGCCGGATGGTTCGAAATGGAATTGTCCAGGTAGCTAGATTTCCTTCGGCTGTTGAGTGCCCTGAATTGATGGTGGAATGCACAAGACATTATAATCCAGAAGAAAGGCAAATTGTTGCTCCTGACGGGAGTCTTAGCACATCTTGGAGAGTGTGCCATTCAGGAAGCCTTTGGTATTCCCAGCCACCACAAGTCCTCATATAAAACCAAGGAAGACACAAGGAGAATTTTTGAAGAAAGAAGTGAGCAATGCACAACCAATTTTAACAAGTTATGGTTGTTGAAACCAAGGCCAATTAAGAAGATGCCAAAGACTTTGCGCTAGACTGACTTTAAAGAGGATTATGGTGATATAATTTTGCTATTGAATAGAATAATGGGCATCCCCCAAGGTTTATTATTTCAAACGTGGATGTATTTCTTCATAGATGAAATTGTTTCTGGAGTTAGAATGTTCAATTGGGCAAGAATGATTAGCAATAACATCCACAAACAACTAGTCAATTTGGAGAGCACCAAGTCCTTCCACATGAGCTCGTATGTTGTTTACATGTTAGCGAGAGCTTATAGATATGTTGGATTGATATGCCGAGGTCCGGTGGGTAATAGAGAAAATGAACTCAAAGTATATAACTGCTACCCTCAATTGCAGCTGTCAGAAAAGACACATTTTAGAAGAGCTCATGATGCATTTCTCATGTATATAACAAGAATACTGCAAGGAGGAGCACATCAGAGATTATCTCATGAATCCAAAAGCCTCATCAACAGATATGGCTACTGGTATATCCAGTTTCCTAGATTCACATACATTCGGATCTAGGGTTTTACAGGACATCCATTCAGACTTCCAATCTTTCCCACTAACAGAATGGTATTGCTGGAGGTTCTCAAACAGTTGGAAACATATCAGAACTTCCAAAGAGCAAAGGGTAAGGCGACAGTTACATTCCCATTTTTCATTGGCAATATGGAAGAATCGTGCCCATCAGCCCAAGCAGCAGAAAGTGTTAGACTGGAAATAGAAAAGTATCCCTTCAATTCATATTGGTCTCGGGATAATTTTGATCCTCACCACCATATAGGATCTGTAGAGGGAAGGAAATATAAGCACAGAGTCGAGCTAGAAGATTATTGGGCAAACGTTGATGATGAGTTCGAAGTTAGAAAGAGAATGTGGTCTCGACTACCAGTTAGCTTGATAAGGACAACCGAGCTCTTCAGGATACCGGATCAAGTTGAAGATGATGGTGAGTTCACTCAGTCAGGATTTGATGAAAGTAGATCTTTGCTTCCTATAAGGTGGTCTGAGCCAGACCTTGCAGACCTAGACACCTTCATGAGGCCTGTTATCCAATACTCTCAGTGGTGGGTAGATCAACAAGTTCAGGATTTGCGGCGGAATAATGTAGAGCTGACATATGATTTGATGGGCAAGGGAGAGTCTTATTCCTCGAACGCTGGAGCATCCCAAGGAAGTGAGCTAGTTGAAAACATTAGTTCAAGGAAAAGGAAGTCCAAGGACAAGGTTGTAGTTGAAGAGCCTATTCAGAAGAAGCAGAAGGCTAAGCCACCCCGCTCAGCTGTATCTGCAAATATTAATGACATAGTGGATATTGATGAATCTTTGGAAAATATAAGAATTCCTTCTCCCCTTCCCATCCAGCTAGAAGAAGATCAACCGCCATCTCCTATGGACACTGAGATTCTCCAATCAGATGATGATGAAGTTAATGTTGTGGATGGCGAATTCCAAGAGGGAATGATTTCCGCCCTCAAGGGAATTCATAGTGCTCCTTGTGTTCAGGAAATTCAAGAGGAGGAAGACGTTGTAGAGTAGCCTACCATTCCAGATTGGCTGAAGGAAAGCTTAAAGATAGTTGAACAAGAAGACATGCCAGAAGAAGATGACATGGCCAATTTCTTGGCCAGACTAGACACAACCCCCGTGAAGAAACCAGCCAAGATACTTTCCACCATTCAAAAAGATGAAGCAGGCCAGTGTACAGTACAAATTGCTGTGTCGACAGTTGACAAGACAAGAGAGGAAATTACTCCTCAGGATTATGCTATTACCACTGTCAATTTGGGCCCAACAACAAAGAGGCAAGAGGTGGAAGATCTAGATAATCTAGTTGCCACAATCAAGGTTAGGCTGGAAAAAGAAGTAGCAAAAAGAAAGGATTGCGAGAAGGAAGTGGAGCTTCTGAAGAAATACATTCAACACCTGACTAAACCTCTTGGTCAGGCCAGCTCAGCAGGACCTCCACTAATGAATACTTCACAGGAGACTTTTGAAGAAGAAATCACTTTAGCCAGAGAGAGCAAAGAATGGATAAATGATAGAAGTGATGAAGCAACAGTGTTTGCAGAAAGATTAATGCTGGCATATGATCAGTCATCTTTCCTACTGTCAAGAATTTCGAGTTTGGCAGAAACATGGGAGAATGCCAAGGACATTCAAGACAGAATCATTCCATGCCTTAGGATATTGAAAGGAGTTCCGAAAAAAGAATTGATTGAAGGGAAAGTTATTGCAGCAGTTGTAGCATATGACTTTAATGGTTGGTACCTGGCACTAACCATAAGGAATGATGTCTTGGAGAAGGTGAAGGTAGATTCTATTCAAATTGATGAGAAAGCAAAGGAAATTCAAGACAAAGTCCTACAGATAGCTACTGATGCATTAGAGAGGGATGTTGTCAGAAAGAATCATCAGCAGCATGAAAATTTGAAGAATAAAATCCAGGAGAAGTTCCTTGTCACCACTGGACCTGTTCTCAAACAAAATTTGTCTAAGGCAGCCAATTTCTTGTCTATATGGTATGCCTTTCAGAAGCAGGAATCGGAATGGGAAACCATCTTCACGGAGTGTGTGCAAATGATCTGGAACTGTTAGAATACAAGGTTAGCGTGCTGCCACTTGTCACAATCGAGGAGGTTAGCGCCATAGTCTTGTTGATGCGGTTTTTGTGACCATACCAAACAGCCGAAGAACAAAATAGTTTGGGCTACTCCGTTCTCTCTTGATCAAAGTATTCCATGCGCTAAGATTGCGAGAAAGTTCGCATGTTCAACTCCAAGGTTCCTTTAGTGCGAATAGACCCAGTTTGGTTGATGTGTATTGCTGTGTTCGTACGAGGGGACTTACACAATTGTCCAGATTTCTTGCAGTCAGCAGCTAATATATGATATTGAAGGGGAATTCTTACGTGTATGATTTGGCAATGTGCTCTCTCTCCTAAAAATAATAAGAAAGTACGGAAAGTAAAGGGGGGTAAGGGCCTAAGAAATTTATATTCTATTCTAAATGCAGGGTATGTGGGGCTTCGTCTCAATAGACTTCAACCGGATTTCACCTAGCCTCCGTCGGACAGCCTCAGCAAAATCGGTGCAATCTTCAAAGGGGATAGCAAAAGGTATTCAAGTTATAGTTTAACATACGTACACCATCAGAACAATGCATATAAGTATGTAAGCCATAACCGAAGTTAAACACAAGAAAAATGTCCAGTTGACCACGCAAGGCAGACTTATCATCAACAAGCCGCTAGTGGTATGGAATAAAGCGAAGCTATCTCGATAAAACACCACACACCGAAGTAAGCTACTTGCATGAATCTAATCTACTTGGATACGAAAGGAAGAAGAAACCTTGCTAGCATTTCATGACAAGACGAATTTCATCATCAATGAAAAGATCTATTATCATAAAATGTGTTACACAACAATCTCCTCAAAAGTTTTCAAAGGGAAAACTTTCTTTCTTCTCCAAATTATGCAAAATGCTCTACAATACTACACTATCTAGCTCTCTCAATGTCTACTCTGATTCTAACTGATCTTCTAATATTCTGATTCTAATGAATTACAAATGAGGGGGACTCCCCCTTTTATAGCTAGCCAAGTCCCAAAGGACGGCTAGGGTTACAATCAATAGAGTGGCCAGAATCGTGCCACCTCAGCCCTAACCCTAAAAACTGCCAGAATAGGGAGTGGTACATTAAATGAATCAAAGATTCCCACTCACTCCCAAAATAGCAAATGTAATAAATGCTCCATACTCAGTCTTCTAGAAGATCCTCATCCAAAGAAGGCAGCCCTGCCATTCTCTCTCTCTCGATCGCCAACTCAACAAATCTGTTAAGTAATTTGCCTGCCTCATGAACTGAAATAGCGAACACAACCAACCTGTACCCCTAACACCGGATCAGTGTCGCTCAGGCCAAGATTTTCCAAGCAAACTATGAGTCTGCGGTGGTTTCGATCAAAGTGAGAATGTATAAAGATTTTCAAAGTCACCTGCATAAAGGTCTTAACATCTCATGGTTAGCGGAACCAAGAAAACCCTCACAAATTATCAAAATTATTCATCCGATTCACCTCGCTTCAGCAAATATGGCCTCTGAAAGTGTTCCCCGAACTCCATCTATGATATTGCCATAGCCTTATGTATCCCCGGTCAATCCTACTGCGTCGTGATCGAAGAAGCCACTCGCGATAAATGGAAGAATACCACCCAGAGAAATCAGACGGCCATTCTACCAATGACACCTCCATCAATCAGCAACTGCAGTGGCACATGCCTCAACACCTCAAGACGCTGGATCACCTTACTCTGATAGATGGAAGCATCGCCCCAAGCATGATCCACCGCATCCATCCGTGTCAAAATAGTAGAGGCCTGCTGAAAGGCAAAGGCAAGGTCTTCCATGAATTTCTCTGTCTCAGTACGAACTCCTGTGACCCATTTGTCTGCCTCCTGTGCCATCCTCCCCAATTCTACCAAGCCGCTGATCGACTCTCTAGGAATATCTGCTGGAGGCTCTATCACTGGTACATCCTGCCCTCGGGAACGAGACAACTGCTGAACATATCCAATTAATGCCTTGTGTTCTCGCTTCAACTTCTTATATTTTCCTTCTTTCTTGAACAATCTATCCTTGAGGGCAAGGAAGGAGTTATCACACTCCTCAACAACTGAGCACCAGAGGCCCCAAGTCAAGAGTGGTGACCACATAGTTTTCAGGAGCTGCTTCATTCCGTCACACTCGACTCGTGGGACAGCAACGTGAAGAGTACGAGAGCCATCCTCATCAGTGGAGATCTTCGAAAACTTTCTTGCCTTCTTCTTCGGTGGAGGAGCACTGATCCGGTTCAAAAACTCTTCCATCTCAACTGCTGGATCAACCTCCTCACTCGGGCTTCTTCGCATTCTATCCCTAAGCCAATCGGGCACCTCGTATAATATATCAAAGGGCTGTGTGATGTCCCCATCACAAAGGGGCATATGAGATAAGTATATGCTTAATATATTTATATTTTTAGATATACAATAACATGTTAGCAATATGCACATTAGATAGAATACTCATTTAGAAGAAGGCAATTTAAAATATCATTATAATTATAATTACCATTGATAACATTACAATTATAATAGTCAGAGATGAATATAATATTATTATTATTATTATAATACTATATATAAGTCAATTAAGCAAATAATAATATATTGGTAAATTATTGTTATTATATTCTAAATATTAGAATACAAGTAACTTAATAATAATAATAATAAATAAAATGATTACAATTAAAAGACAAACTGAAATATTATTACTCTAATTATAATTGTTAAGTATCATTTTCAAAATAGAAATAAATAATATGAAAATAATATAAAAATAAATATCCTCACAAATTAAAAATATAATGGGTAAATAACAAAAGCAGCCATTCATTAGGAAATAAACATAACTAATCCAAAGTGAAGCAATGCCTACGAAAAGGTATGGATGCTAGTTAAAGAATATGACCTTTCCTAAGAAATCGCAACCCTCTCTAAGTGGGGGATATAAAATCAGATTCTACGGAAAGAAGGAAGGCATCAATGAAGAAGTATTGGAATTACAAGGGGAATCATTTTAGGAAAAGAATTCACCAGCAGAGTATATACGTTGCAGATATAAATCTGAAAATGAAGATAAATAAAATAAAGGGAAGTATCTATCATGGTTGGCATATTTGTCATTCTTGCCTCTAATAGTAAATAAGTAATAAGTATAAATAATGTGTAGATGAGTATGGGAAGATAGATAGTATATAATTCCATTTTTATGAAGATAACATGCAATAAGTAAATATAAAAGCAATAAGTATATAGTTACAGATGATATTAAAATAGAAGCACAATAAGTAACAAATATGTAAATATAGATAGTATGTTATTATTTATGGTTAGTAAATGTAAGATGAGGCCATAGATAGTACGATTTTAATATCTTTTATTGTTTGGAATCTTGGATAAAGTAATAATAGGATTCTTAGACAATTAAATAATGGGTTATATAAAATGCTATTACAATATCTTTAATGTTATTTATGAGATATAGTTGTTGATAGTAAGTTTCTTATTAATAGGGTTTATATAAGTAACACTTTAGTGTTACCATTCATGGATATTTAATTGTAGTACTATATATATATATATATATATATATATATAT
This sequence comes from Sequoia sempervirens, assembly GCA_007258455.2. NCBI lineage: Eukaryota > Viridiplantae > Streptophyta > Pinopsida > Cupressales > Cupressaceae > Sequoia > Sequoia sempervirens. The sequence continues at coordinate 157,443 of VDFB02026488.1, read as the reverse complement.
ATGTATATGTATATATCTATGTGTATGTGTATATGTATATGTATATGTATATGTATATGTATATCTATGTATGGGTAGATGTGTGAATTAGATATATACAATAATGATGTTTGCAGCAATTATTAAGCATTATGAGAAACTATGATAATTTAAAATTGGTACAGATGATAGATTTCTTAAATGATTGATTTACACTAACAGTATCTTCTAAGTGTGAAGACCAGATTGATTGGGAATGAAGGACTTCCATCAAGATTTCAATTAGTTGAAAAGTACTCGCTAACTCATTTATCAATTGGAACTTAAAGATTTCAAGGAAATTTAGGGCGTTCCCAATCAGGGACATTCTTGCCTTCTTCTTCGGTGGAGGAGCACTGATCCGGTTCAAAAACTCTTCCATCTCAACTGCTGGATCAACCTCCTCACTCGGGCTTCTTCGCATTCTATCCCTAAGCCAATTGGGCACCTCGTATAATATATCAAAGGGCTGCTGCTCCTGTGCCTCGACTTCTCTAACCTGTTCCACTTCTTCTTCATTCTGGCGAGGCTCATTGTCCTCGAGTGGCTGAGTGTCTCCTGACACTATATCATCATCGCCATCATTCATGGCCGCCTCTAACTCTTGCTGAAACTGAGGGTCATAATAGTCCCCTCATCATCAAGCTGATCCATCCTAACAGGTACATTGGCACTCCAATCGACTCTCCGCGGAGGCTGAATATCATCCTCAGACTCCTGCACGATTCACTGCAACCTCTCGATCAGCAAATAAAGACACCTCCTGTATGCTTGGAGAACGTGTCTCCAAAGGTACTGCCACTGTGACTCGTGGAGGCTCTGGCTGAACTAACTCTTTCTTTCTGGACTCTGGACCCCGTGTGATCTGTTTCTTCCTTCCTGTGGTGGGCGTCCTGTAATCTCCCATCAAGTTGTAAGTCAAGGCAATTGACCTACCTTTCAATCTGTTCACTCTCCTGTCAACCCATGCCCTGGTGAATGTCATAACCGGGATAGAAAGAGTATCCAAATCTGCGATCTCGGGCTCTGACCAATCTATAGGCGGGAGTGGAGTATCCCGAACAGCTGCATAGTCTGGATGAACAACATCCATGTCCTCATTAAGCTGGTCCGGAACTGGAACTACCTCACACTCCCTGATCAGAGTAATCGGCAACCGAGAGAACATCCTCTTCCTCACCTCAATCTCGTCCACTGCATCAGCCCAATAGTCCTCTATGGTGGCCTTATGTTTAAACTCCTCCGACATAACCCAATTGATGTTATGGTGCGGGTCATAGTGCTGTCGGCTTGTATGATATGAGAAGTGATAAAACTGAAGCTCACTCTCAGCTTCCCTAGCTACCTGTATCGAAGGACACACCTTATCCGAGTTGCCCATCACAATCGGAAACTCTATCCCCCCTTTCTTTTTCTTCTTCTGGATTTTGTCAAAGGCAAGCAACTGTCTAGCTATCTCTAGCATTATTATTTTATCGGTTGGGTACTTAGGCAGCCTATAAGGGTATGAAGAAAATCCTTGCAGCCTAATGTATGAAAATCTCGGAAATTGAATAAACCAGCACCCATACCTTTCAATCAGCTCTTGAGCATCCCTAGAGATTCTGTGGTGTAACCGCTCCTGAAGCAGCCTCGTGATGTACATGGTGAATGAATCGTTGACACGTTTGTAGTGGGTTGTACTTGACAGGTGCAACTGTGTACATGCCTCATGGATTTTGAATTGATGAGAGCCACAACCGATGGGTTCCTTGTAAGAAATTCCTCTGTACCTCGTCATCCGTGCCAACATATAAATAAGATAGGAACTCATGTAAAACGTTCTAGTCCTCCGCAAACTCAGGAGCTGCTCATGTATATTGTCGCTGATCATCTCAGCCCAATTGACATAATCCTTGCCTTCCAACACCAGGTTGATGTAATAAAACATCCACGGCTCAAAAATATAAGACTGAGGGCAACCACCTACCCTGCTCAGCATCATGATGAGATCACAGTACTCCTGTTTCAGGTCCTCTGCTATGATCTGCTTCGGCAACTTCGCACGAGACGGCTTCGGAGTGCTCATCCAGTGAGTGTTGATTGTGTCCATGCACCGTTCAAAAGCAGAAGCATACATCCGCTCTGCTCGCTCTCTGGATTTGTAGATCATGTTCCTGTGCACCGGGATCCCGAAAGCTTCACCAATGGCCGCCGGAGTGAGATTGGCAAGTACTTGGCCATCTGGTGACATGATCGACCGGTGTTCTTTCTCGTAGCAGTTGGCGCACTCCACTATAAGCTCTGAGCACTGAATAGCTGGCGGAAAACCAACAGCTGCATATAGTGCACTTCGGACGATGTTGTGCGAAGTGACCGAAGCCCGATGACTTCCAATCCCGAACAGCCTGTTCTTGAAGGTTTCCAAATTGACGGAGCCCAAATTGGTGTCTGTCAACTTGCCCAACTTTGAAGTAAACTTCGTCTCTGGCATGAATGTCTTGCTGAGCTTCTTGATCACAGCCTGTCTGGAGGCACCATTGTCCTTTCCGGTTGTCCTCGCTTCAGCCATCTGCAACATAACAAACGTTCATCAGCAATTAAATTTATAAAAATGATACATGATAGGGGCTGCAGTCGAATTCTAGAAGCTGCAATAATTCTTGTGTTTGCAAACCTCAGCTTCTTCTCTCGAATAAATTCGAATTCCGACACTTAGAACAGATTTCTAAGTGAACTTTGATGACTTTACTTCTGAATCAGCAATCAGCAATTTTAATTTCTATGACTTTACACTTGCAATCAGCAATCCCACACTAGCAAGTTCGTACTTTAAAAGTTCTCAATATTTCAACTCAATACAAGGCGTCCTTTAACCAGCAACTTCAACTAAGCAAATCAGATTTCAAACTTCAACACTAGCAAGGCCGTACTTCTCAAGCTTTCAGCAATGGCGTACCTCTTTCAAGCAACTTCTCAATTGCAGCAAACACCTCCGTACTTTGACAATGGCGTACCTTTTTCAAGCAACTTCAATTGCAGCAAACACCTCTGTACTTTGACAATGGCGTACCTTTTTCAAGCTTCAAGACGTCTTCTTCAACTCTCAGCAAACTCAAGGTGCCTTCTCTCAGCACAAACTCAATTCCTCAGCAAAATTCGAACTCTTTCAAACTTCAGCAACTCACTTAGACTTAGCAAATTCGCCTTTCTCAGCTGTGAAAGTGAGTGAAAAACTTGCTCATTTTATAGCTAAAATTCAAATTCTAGAAGACGTTAATTTTAGCCAGTGCCATTAAACTCCACTACTCCACTTCAAGAATTCGAATTTTCCCTCTCTGGTGTTTCTGACACTTGTCTCCAGTCGTCGGGAATATTATTCTTCTAGAAACTTGACTTTGACTGGCGTTCTGGATTTTGCTTTCGAAAATTTGATTTAATTCATCCTCTTTTAACTCACCAGCCGGAGCTCTGTCACTTGAATTCGAATTTTTAACTTCATCATCTGCTCTGGAAAATTCATCTTCGAAGAGTTTAATCAAAATTATCTAGGCAATTCCCTTTAGATTCATCGTTCGAAGAAAATTCACTCTGAAAACTCATTTTATTCAAATTTGCCTTAGAAAACTTAAAATTCTCCCTTAGGAAAATCCACAATTCGAGCACTGATCAAATTCTTCACTGAAAGAGTGTCGGCGAAGCTCGAAAGATTTGGAAATCCGTTCATCATCGCAAATGTTCAGTACCCAGAAGCAAATTTTCGTTAGAATGTCCCGAATCCATGGGTACCCAACGAACGGGTTCATTTAAATTTTTAATTTTGAACCTTAGAAAATATATTATTTCCATCATTTAAACTCGTTCTTCGCCCGTGATCACTTTGTGTTGCTCTGACTTCTTGAAAAATTGAATCACCTTGCGTTATCATCATCTTTGACTCCATCACTGAGAAAAGTTGCTTGCCTCGGAAAATTTTATCATCTGAGTTCTAGGCATATTTTCAAGGAAAAAAAATAATTTTCCTTAGAAAATATTTTAAAATCCTCTTGCACTTTTGAAAACTTGCCTTAGAAAATTTTGTTGATTGCCAGTGGAGAGGAATTTTTTTTTATCAACTTCATTCATTCCCGGCACGCCTTGTACATTTTATCTTCACTTCATCCATATCATTTCATACTTGGAAAATATTCATTAAAAGGTCCCAACGCCTAGGCAAATTTTCAACACTTAGAAAATATTTTACTTTCTTCCCCTGAGGCGCCTAACACACTTCATTTTAATTTCAATGTCTTCAAGATTTTTAAAATCACCTTATAACTCCCTTACTCCCTAGGCGCACATTTCATTTTAACTCTCAACACCTTGAAACATTTTCCACGCCTTATATCAACCTTACTCTTGGCGCACATCACACTTAACATTTTATTTTTAACGCCTTGGGATATTTTAACGCTTAGCATAGGCCTTAGAAAATATCCTTAACACCTTATGACTCCCCTACTTTTGGCGCATACTTCACTTAACTCACCTTGGGCGCATTCTAAGTGTGGAGGAGGATAACGTACAAGCTTTCACCATGCTAGGTAACACTTTTCACCTTACTTACCACTTGTATTCACCATTTACCATCCAAACATGGGCGCATTTCCTTGTAGGAGGAGGACGAACTTGCAAATGCCTTCATGTGACTTTTCAACTTCCGTTTTTTGTCTTCATGTGAGCTCATTTGGGCGCATTTAGGAGGGTGAGGAGGACAAGCATGCAAGTTGGGCGCATTTCCATACTTGTGAAGGATAAAATCTCCAACATCTTTGGGTGACCCTTCACCTTCCAAAATTTTGTCTTCACATGGATGAGCTTGGGCGCATTTTGCCTTGTGTACAGGATAAACATTTTGCCTTGGGCGCATTTTGATGCATGAGGAGGATTTTCATGTTTGACTTTGCTTTGACCACCTTGAATTTTGGGCGCATTTTCATGCTTGTGAAGGATGGGCGCATTCTGAGGGGTGAGGCGGATTTCTCATACTTAGAAACTTTTTCAACTTTTTCCTCTTTCATTTTGGGCGCATTTGGACCCCTGAGCAGGATGAAATTTCGTTGACTTTCTTTGACTTCTGGTGCCTTGGGCGCATTTTGACCCCTCAGCAGGATGAACTCACATTTTCAAAAACTTTTCTACGCCTCTAGCTGAGATGGGCGCATTTTCCTATGCCTGCTGGACGAGGTTCTGGACTTAGAAAATTTTCTTTGTTTTTGCCAACTTTCACACCCTGCTATTTATAGTAAGCCTTCTCATTTTTGCATTTCTGAAGCTCGAAATGGCCTGAAATTTTAAACATAGCTTCTTCATAACCTTATCATCCTGTCAGCACTGCCACTTTTAGTCACCCTGCTATTTATAGCCTGTTTCTGAAGGTGGCTTACTATAAATAGTAAGCTCTTGTTTCTGATAGCTCCCAAACTCCGATCGACGTGAAATTCGAATGAGGCGACCCCACCACGTGACCTTTTGACCGACATGCAACTTATTTACTATTTTTAGCATGTTTCCAATTTGACTTACTATAAATAGTAAGTGTTCCGTTTGACTTGAAATTTCACTAGCGGATAGCTCGGGACGCCGATCGCAGATGGTTTACATCGATTTTGAAGATTTTGACTTTTGATGCCTATTTTTAGGCTCGCCGGAAACTCCAACTTGCACCGACGCGATCAAAGATCTCCGTTTGTCTTCGTTTTGTGGCATTGCAATCAGCTCGTGAATCTGAACTGCTGGTGGCGGCTGCCGGGACATACCTGCTAAAAATAGCAAGTTCCTTACTGAGTGAGAATCTCCGTTTGCATGTCACACCATCGCGAAGCTTTCGAAAAACCCATCAGGAATCACTTGACATGCAAAGAAAAGCTCGACATGCAAACCCTAAAAATAGCCTCGGAAGGCTGAATCCTGAAAGTGATCATCTCGACTTGCATGTTATATCGCCGCGAAGGTCTTGAAAAACCCAGAAGGAATATCCAGATATGCAAAGAAAATCTCTGCATCTGGACCCTGAAATTCGTGCCGGAAGCCGGACTGCTAAAAATAGTAAGTCGTCCGTTTTTTCTCAAATTCGGCATGCAAGCAGTCTGATATACTCTGAATGCCGTGTGATGATCGGAATCTCAAAATAGCTGACAAATTGCCCTGAATTGCAGACTTACTAAAAATAGTAAGTACCTCAGAATTTGATGAAAACTGGCTGGAAGCCTGCTGGATATCTGCTGACAACAATGTTAAGTTCAATTTTCAATCTTCTGACTTTACTTGACCTTGATTTGGCCAGAAAAGATGGAACCCTAATTTTAGACTTGGCCAATATTTTGCGTTTACGCTCAATGACGGACACAACCCCCCCGAAAGACGGACACCAGAAAAGAGATAGAGCGAGAGAGAGAGAGGAAAACCCAAGCCAAAAGACCGGAACGGAGCAAAAATTAGGGGGTCCCCATCTTGAATGGGGCGATGTGTGAAAAGGTCACAACAAGTCTCCAGATTCATTTGATACAATGCTTCCCAATAGGATAAGGATGCACGCTCAAAGGACTAGCTCTTCACAACACTTCACTGGCAGTTCACTGATTGTATTCTGGGAAACCCTAATTAGGGTTTTATCTTTTAATCTTTGCCGTTGATTCTGATGTAATTTTGGCCATTCATTGTATCTCAAAAACTCTATATAAACCCCCCTCCCATTCTCTCATTTTCATTAGAAGGATTAGACAGATTAGAAGATATAAGAAAGGATTAGAGCATTAGAATTAGAGGGCTAGAATAAGAGAGATTAGAATAATTTGGAGAGAGTTCTATGGAATTGTTGTTAATGGCTACTTATGATAATAAAGCTCAAATGGCACTTTGAATTCCTTTGTTATCAAGTGGTTGCATGGTTGCATATTCTCTTTCCTCATAGATTCAATAGAAGTAGTTGAGTAATGATAGATTGATCATAAAGATTTGGTGAAACTATTTGTTCATGCTTTCTTTGGATGAATGATTTTCATTCGATGCGAAAAGCTAATCTGAACTCATGATGTGGATGCCTTAATGTGTATTTGGAATGATATTGTTCGATTGATGGTATTGTTCAAAATATAATCTTAAGCACAAACTTTTGAAGATTGCACTTGCTTTGCGTAGTTGACGTGTTATTTTTGCGTGGCGAAACAAAGTCTTGTTATTAGTTTCACTTAGTCTTTGTTGTCTCTTGATTTCTTAGAAGTAGTGTGGAACTCCTTTAACCCTATCCTTTTCCTTTTTTTTATGATCGTCAAAACAAAAAATCCAAGAAAATTAAAGCTTTCACCTTAGAGTAGTTTGTTAAGCGTAAGTCCCCTTGTAATAACCAGCAAATACACAACGTCCATTGAGCTGATTCCATTGTCAAGATTTGACCACCCTAAACATTGGAATTGTCGTACGATCTTTTCTGCAATCTTAGCGTATAAGGCAGTTTTTCAAGAGCGAATAGAGCGTCTTTGGACACCTTATTCTAAAATGTTTGTTGTGTCTTAAAACAACCATCAACAAAACTCAATCATGTTTATTGAACTTTGTGGTCATTTCATTAAGGAAGAAAGCGTATGATGCATTGTTAGGTCAAGGTTGGTTGTTAGCAGCCAAAGCTAATCACAATTGGCAAAAGAATACAATCTCAATTGAAAACAAGGGTTAGGAGTATGTAATGATTTAAAGAATTAAGCCATAAGTGAAGAAGCGACTTTCTTCGATTTCTTAGATTTGGACTCCGAAGAAGAATGGATAGAGAAGCATGATTGAGGTTCGATAGATCCGAATGACAAAGGGATTCTGGAATTATAGTCATGCTCAGGGGATTAAATAAATTCTCTTCATGGCCGATTTCATTGGAAAATGGAGGATTATGAGATGTTTACGTCGACTTCTAATTTTCTTGAAGCTACAACTCCTAGTGAAGAGCAATCAAGAATGCAAAATTACTGATGGTACATCTCCGAGTGCTCAAAGTAAAATATTTAACTTGTAACACACAAATATCGGTCAAGACAAAATCAACTTCACAAAAAAAATTAGAGAAAAAAAAAAAAGAGTATAGAAAATTAAAGAAAAAAATAAAAGTGCAAGGGATGAAGGCAATTAAAATTTATAAAGTACGGTCTCATAAAATTTATATTGCATGATTATCGAGGCAATTAATTTATTTAAAGTGGCAAAAGCAAAAACAAAATATTATAAAGGTAAAGGGTTGGCATTATTTTCCACATATTGTATGGCCTCCCTCTCTCCACGTAGTAAGAAACCATAGCAAAGTTATTGAGGATTTGAGAGTACAATCCTTTCGAGTCCTTTGCATGGTACAACATGGAACATTGAAGGTACGACGAGATATTGCATGATAGGTACTTACGTCATTGACTGTATGACATGACATTGATTACATGGTATAAAGCATATTTAAAACATTGGGTGTATGACATGCCACATCCTCCTCAAGATACCCCCCCGTTTGATAGAACAGGAAAGGTGCGCATAACGTATGGTTGAAGGAAATAGTACGACCAATAGAGAGGAAAAGCATAGTATGATAGAGCAACGTACAAGTTGCATGGGACATGCAAAGTTTGTCACGCATAAGACTCAACAAGGTATGGTTGACAATATGAAACTTGAGTTTCCCTTGCAATGTATGGTCAGGCTATATCACCACTGTACGACGTGCCAAGACTTATACCGTATGGCATAGGCCTTCTCATATGGTACGGTGGGTAGGTTTCAACACGGTACAATAGAGGCATTATCACACTGTACGGTCAAGGTTGAATGCAACCGCTATATGATCAATATCAAGGAGTTTATCGACCATGCCATCAGCATTAAGGAATTATTCACGACATTCATAGTTATAGATATTCAAGTTCTATATGTGCATAGTATGACGGTCATTCTAGGCAAGATTGGCATGGAGACAGCAGAGAGTTTTCTCCACCCTTTGACAACATCATTCTTGCATTGTGCGACGAATCCATTTCGGAATCGAACAAGCACGATCCTCCTGCATTAAATAGCCCAAAGCTAGCATCCATATCATACAACCATCAACCACCATACGACAACTTCCTTCCTTGGTTGCCATCTTATGTTGGTTAAACACACCAAAATCTCTAATTTTTGTCTCTATCCACATTGTTTTTTGTCTCTTAAAAAATTGTGAAAATGAGGTGCTTTGCTTCTTGACCTTAGACCCCCACAAGGGGTGCTACCCCTTGACCTTGCTGGGGGCGTTGCCCCAAGACCCCCATTGTGCTCATTTAAATTGCCAAGTACACTCCAAGTCCAAGTTTGCAAAGTACACTTCCAAGTTTGTCAACAGGTCCTTGTCTACAATTTCATCATTAGTTAGGCAAGTCTTCTCTAATGTTACTTGATGTTTACTTGTTGTTTGGAAGATGACTTATTTTTCTTTTGGGGGGATGATGTAGTTAGTGTACAATGTCTATTACTATGCTTTGATAATATTGGTTATCCGAATATGTATTAATTGGTTGTCAGCTTTGGGTAGTTTGTAATGTCCCATATTTTCGAATAGTCACCATTGGGTTAACTTAATTAATTAAATATTAAATTGTCCTAAAATAATGTGTACGTTTATATTTAATTAATTAATTAAACATTGAAGTGACTTTATTAAATAATATGCTCAAATATTAAATAAAGTTACTTTACAAAGGCAAAATATTTAATATTAAAATATTAAAAGGTGGTGGACTATAAAAGGTGGTTAAAAGGAATTCATTGATATCTATTGGAAATTTAATTATTGGGAATTTGGAGAGATTGGCTTTTTTTCAGGAGCTTGAAGATGAAAACCCTCGGATTTCAAGATGGATTGAACGAAAACTCAATTCTATCAAAGGGGGGACTCGCTCAAGATTCACAATTGGGATTCAATGAACAATTTTTCGATTATGAGAAATTTGTGATGTCTTTTGTGAAGACAAATTTTAGAATATTCAGGGTTTGAGGAATTTATTGAAGACTTGCAGATTTATTGACTTAATTCTCAGAATAAGGTATTTAATATATTTTCTCAGAATATTGTTTAGGGGTCTGTTTGGTGTTGGGACATTGCCGTTGAGGATTAATCATGAACATTTTATCTGCAATATATAAATGAAACGGTGATAGTACGATACACTTATTGAAGGATTAATTATTATATTAATTGTGGCTGAGATTGGTAAAGGAGTAGATTGGTATCTAAAACTGATGGACGTTTCATTCCAAGGTGTTGCAATTATAAATACATCCAACCATATACATTGTTGACTTCATAGTAGGGGAAAGTATTAAGGATATGCTGGAGTGTAAGACTTACTCTAAGTTTATCATGCCACTATATGTTTGCTGCCACTAATATTCAAGAAGAGTTGGAAGGTTATTTAAGTTGTGGGTTTATATATGATAATTGTGATACTCATTTCAGTTAATCACATACTTCCTAAGATCTGCAAATTACTCAGAGTGCTACATTGAGAAGATTGTAGTGGTCAAATTAATCAAAGAAGAGTGTAAACTTTGTGAAACCACTATTGGCCAGCAGCCATAAGAAATAATGCCACACAAGAGTCACGTGGAGAGTGGCGATGAACTAAGACAGGTGCAGGTATAAGTTTGTAGTCGTCATGGGTTTCTATACTCCAAAATTGCCGCTATTCTTTAAAGGAGACGCAAGGAAAATGGGAAGTGCCGCCATGCATACAAATCATTGCTCATAATTGGTTTGCAATGTAGTCGTTAACCATTGCTGGGAAGAATAAATTAATCTATACATCTTGACAAGAGAATCCATGACTAGCAAAGTGAATTGCGACTAACACATATGGTGCTACAATATATGATATACACCGTTGAAGTGCACATTGGCATAATATAAGGTGGCAATTGGGAGTCAATTTGTAATGATTACTTTCCAGCAACCATGTCTACAACAGTCTCTCAACCTTAATTGCTGCATGAACATTATTGACCATCCAAGTTTTTGACAGCCGCTCCAGCTTGAGTGTTGGAATTTTAAAAAGGTCAGCAATCTTTTGAAAAGCTTGTGTACTAGTACTTAGAAATAATTCAATCATATTCTGCAAGTATATACTTTATTTTCAGAATACTTTAATTCTGTGAGCATTACTATTAGCATTAAATGTCTGAATTTGCAAACAAGTCTTATTGCCCAACTTGAAAGCGGGATGCCTAGTTTCGCGGTGGTTCACTATCAAACCATTATGAAGAAAATCAGACTTGGGAATGCATACTAACCAATGTTTGTAACCGTTTGACAAATTGCCTGTGAAGAGAAATTGTGAAATTTATAAAGTTGGATATAGAACTTGGTCAGAATCTTTACATAGTTATAAGCGTCGTTTGGTTGAGGGTTGTGTTCTTCTTGGCAACCATCGAGTCCTTTAAATACATTGTATATCGTCAAGGAGAGAGTATGATGATCTGGTTGGATCGACTCTGATCCTTGGCTGACCATCTTTGGTCTTCTTCTGTAATAATTTCATGTGAAAATAAAAATATATTTTATGCATGTATCTAGTATGTATTGTCATCTCCATTATTAATTCATGTATTTAATTTATCAGATAGAATAGCAAATAGTTGGTAATCTCTTTGCACAATTGGACCTTTGTTCTATTATCTTCCACTACCTGTCTTCTTCTTTTGATTTATAAACTGATCAAGAGACAATATGTCTTGAATCTCCAATAGAAGGGTCGTATTTTGCATAACTTGTCCTCACTTCATCTGCCATAGGAACTTGGGCTTCTTGCTTAGGTTGGGCCTCCTCCCTATGAGTGAAAGTAGGTTGTAGAGGTCTAGTAACTTAACCAACAACAATTCTAACTTTGTGACCATTACTGCTTTGATGGTTATTGGTGTTAGAAGTGCTAACATACCCACTTTGAACTTGGGAAACTTTCTAATTTATTTTGGCAAGGAGTTAGGACATCAAATTTTTTATTTTCTCTAGCTTTCAGATTTTCTAAAATGGCAATACTCTTATCTTTATTTGCCATGTTCTCTGATGTAATCTCAGTATCAATTGTCTAAAATTGATATGCAGCTAAGGCCTCTGAAAAAGTCTCTTCTACTGGGGTTTTTGGAAACTGATATTGTTTTTTCTGCTCTATACTTTCACTAGCATTCATAGAGAATAAGCTGCATAACAGGATTAGTTGCACAGGTTGGCAAGATCACTAGCTTTGATACCACTGTAATGAACACTCCTAATGTTTTGAAAAAAATTCCAACTGAAAATGAGATACAATACAATGTCCTTTCCACCTTTTGATCACCTAGTTCTCGAGATGGGCAAGGTGAGAGCATATGGTGTTCAAGACCACACAACTAACTAGAATGCAACAACTTGAAGGTAAATGCACTTGGCAGCAAGCCAACCAATCTCACTTCTTCAGTGGAATCCTATGCAATTGAAAGCAAAGAACACCACACGCTTATTCAACAGAGCGTATAGTACAATGAAAACAAGCACCTCACACTTATTCAACAGAGGGCAATTACAAAGCTTCCACTTATTCGATGGGTAACAAATCCAACACTCCACTTATTTAGTGGGGTAAGTAAATACAATATTTCCACTTATTCAGTGAGGAGAGTAAATCCAATATTCACTACTTGTTCAATGGATTGAGCACAATCACCCATGAGTAGAGACCAAGCCGATTGGCAGTACTACTGTCTAGTGTTTAACAATGGAATATCAAGAGAAATACAACTCATATAACTATTGAACACTTTATAATAAGCTGAATAACATGGATAATCAATGAAATCAAGAACCCAACTAGTAGAATACCTCAAATAAACGATAATAATGTAGTTTGCATTTCTAATATCAACTGTAACATGTTGCAAACAAGTCTGAACAATAAGGAAATTGCCCTAAAACACCACAATAGGTACAACCATCATACTTTTCCCAAAAACTCATCATACAACAGCTTGTTCACCATGACATGACTTGCAGGCTACAAACAAGGTTTAGGTGATCCCAAACAATGATTTTTGAGCACTTAAACCAAGTGCTTCACTCTAGGATTCTCATGCCTAATCAGCAAAGGTACGACCTATACTTGGAATATATGGCCAACTTCTTTGGAAGTCTTTCAGTACTCTTCAAGGTGTACGACTAACAGAGAAAACAAATATCAAGGTTAAACAACATTTAACATAATATTAAAATCACTCTTATACTTGCAATAGAGATGGTACAACCAGGCATGAAGATGGACAACTAGCAACAAATCCTCCAATGTAACGTCCCCATTTTATCTATATGCCCTTCAGTGACTGATAGCCTATTTCCGGAAGCCCGTAGGCTCGTCAGAGGTAAAATTAGGGTTTCCTATTTTATAGGGGTTCTTATGCATTTTTGATGGCTTGTATGTTAGAGTTTCAGATGCATGTCTGGTGGAGTTTTCTGGGTTTTCAGAGAGCTTCGCAGTGGTATGTTTTGCAAAGGCATTGGGCAACTTTTTAGAATTTACTATTTTTAGTAAGTTCTATTTCTGGCAGTGCCATCTTGGGCAGTAGCATCAGTAGTCAGCTCAGTTTCCATTTTGAGTAGTGCAGTTTGGAGCATATTTGGCTTTCAACATTTTAAGGCTCATTTTGGGTAAAATGATTTATTCTAAGTCATTAATTTTATAATTTCTTATTGGCCCCCTTGGCCTAGTATTAATGACTTAAAGTTGTTTTAAAAGGTGGCCTTTGAGGGTGGACGCCTCATTGAGAGATTATTTAAATATTTCTAAAGTAAATATTTCTCCTCAAGTCTTGGACACTTAGAAAGGTGAATTTAATATTTTAAAAAGTTAAAATATTTCAAAAGTGAAATGGGTGTCTCTTTTGGAGGGAAAAAAATATGGAAGTTGAAGAACCAACAGTCACCTTCAATTTTATAAAAGCAAGCCATTGCTCATTCATTTTTCATCTTTGGTTTATGATATCGAAATGCTGTTGAATTGATTTCAGAACCCGGCTAAGGGGAAGCTTAGCTTTTCTACACCATTCTTCGGGCTTGAAACTATGGCGCCCTAGATGGTTAATTGGGAATGTGCTTCACTCAGAAGTGCATATAGAGCTTCATCGTGGTGAATTTTGGTGATATTTTCCAGTTTATTATTTGCTGGTTATTCAATGGCTGAAGTTAATTTTCAAATACAGCTCTTTGTATGATTTTATTCTGCTTATGGTTGGTTATATTGATTCCTATGCTATAGGCACCCCTAATTGCAGATTTTCAGAATTTATTTTGAAGTATTTGAATTTATCTTGGAGTTCCCCTTCTTAGTAGGCCGTACCATTTCAAGAGAGCTTTGGATTTCGTGGTAAATTGTATGTTGAGTTTTTGATGCAGTTTTGGTATTGGATATTGGGCGCCAACCTCTTAGAGAGCATTTGCAATTTGTTTCAATTCTTTCAGTGGAGAATTTGATGTTATTTTCATTGTTTTGTGTTGCTAATTCATTAATGGCTGCAAGGTGAATTTGCATACAACTTTAAGGGTGAATTTTATTTGCACATGGGTATTGGTTCTTTCAAATTGCCTGCTTGAGGCACCTGCTTTTGTGCAAAATCAGAATTTATAAAGTGGCTGATTTATTAAGTGAGGTCGACCCTCTCCTAGGGTCGTACCATTCATTTAATGTCTTGGAATTTGTGTTGTGACCTTTTGCGGAGTTTGAAGCTTGGAAAACATTAGTTCCTTGGTCGCCTAGCCATTGAGGTGAAGAGGTTTCAATTTGGTAGAAGTTTGCTGAGTTTGGTAAGAGTTTTTTTCAAATTCTTGGTTTTCAGTGTTGCTGATTCAGAGTTTCAGTTTGCAGAATTTAATATCAGACTTATTCAATTTCTGATTTTTGGGCTCTTATTTCAATGATTGAGAGATTATAACAAGAGAGATCATCTATTTCAATTGTTCTTTGATTCTAGTGTAAATCTTTGTAATTTGCAGCTATTATTCATATTGTAAGACTGTAAACAGTAGTACTGTTCCAATCCTTTCTTTGTTGCATTTTATTTGTGTTAATTTCTCATATTTGTAACCCCTGGATGGTTTACTGCCAGTGTGGAAAAAGAACTTGTTAATCTTTCATTTATACTGTAATGTCCCCATTTTGGCCATTAGCTCTTCATTTGGTTTTAGCCTATTTCCAGAAATCCGTAGGCTTGTCTGAGGTAAAATTAGGGTTTCCTTCTTTGGAGGCTTTTTGGCATTTCTCAGAATTTACTATTTTTAGTAAGTTCTAATTTTGGCAATGGTCCAGTTGGCAGCTATTCAGTAAGTTTTCCATTTCAGTTGTAGTAGTTGAATATTGTTGAATTTGGCTATTGAGGTGTAAAAGGGAGAAATGAGTTATTTCAAGTTATTAATGTTTTAATTTTAAGTTGATCCCCCCCTTGGCCTAATATGATAACTTGAAGTTGTTTTAAAAGGTGTTCATGAAGGGAGGACGCTTCATGAGGAAATATTTAATATTTTATTATGTTTAAAATGTGCTTTGGATTTGGACGCCAAAGTTGAGGAGGAATTATTTATCTTTTAAAAATTAAATGATTCAAATTCTTTGGGCATCCCTTGGAGAGAAAAGGTGGAAAATCAACAGTCACCTCAAGTTCTTTAAAAGAGAGTTTGCTCCAATATTTATCATTCATTGTTTATGCTAATGTTATGCTGTCGGAATGACTTCATTTATTTAGCTTCAAGGAATGCTTACCTCCTAGCATTTGTCCAATTTCGTGTTTGAAAGATAACACCTAGTTGGTTTTAAGACTGCTTCTCATCCAGACTAGCAGATTGAGCTTCAAAGTTGGAGAATTTTGGTGATATTTTCAATCTTTATGTTGCTGGTGTTCATACAGCTAAAGTAGTTTTTTATGAGTAGCTTTTTGATTAAATAAAATATTGTTCTGGGTATTTTAGCAAAGTGATTCTTGGCACAAGGCGTCCCTTTCCACAAGAGATTATAATTTAATTCAAAGTCATTATTTTTTATATTGCAAAATTGCACCTCCAGCAGGCCGTACCATTCTTGTTGGGCATTGGAGTTCGTACCAAATAATTGAAGGTGGTTTGAGGCTGTTTCAACATTGCAACTTGGGCGCCTATCCTCCAAAGAGCCTTTGCACTTCGTTTCATCACGTTTGGAGGTATATTGATGAAGTTGTGAGCTTTTATGTGGTTTTCTATTTGCTGGTTCAGTCATGGCTGCAAGGCGAATTTGTATACAGCTCCAAGGGTAAATTTTATTTGCATATGGGTATTGATCCTATCAAATTATATGCTTGAGGCGTCTCTTTTTGTGCAAGGACAGATTTTATAGTGAAGTGAATGATCTTATAAGTGAGGTCGACCCTCTCATAGGGCCGTACCATACCTCTAATGCCTTGGAATTCGTGTTGGATGTTTTGTTGAATTTGGGAGCTTGGAAAGTGCTTGTTTCATGATTGTCTAGTCAATGAATTGATGAGCTTTCAGTTCGGTAGAAGTTTGCAGAGTGTGGTAAGAGTTTTGTTCATTTTTTGGTGTTTCAGTGTTGCTAGTAATGATTTCCAGATTGCAGAATTTTTATATCAGTTTGCTTCAGTATTCTGATTTTGGTTTCAAGCTTCATTAATTGAGAGGATATCAAGTGGGAAAATCTTCTATTTCATTGTGCTTTGTAAATATTGTAATAACACTTGAAAATTGTAGTTGTTTATGTAAGACTGTAAACAGTAGTACTGTTCCAGTCATTTAATTAGCTGCAAATTCTTATGATTAATCTCTCATATATGTAACCCCTGGATGGTTTACCGCCAGTGTGGAGAATAAAATTTGTATCTTTCATTGTATCCACTGAAAAAGTGGAGAATCCCCACTGTTAAGTGGATGCCCGCCGCAGCAGATGAATTAGTTTTGCATTGTAATGTTTTCCCCCCACTGTTCAAGTGGTAGCATGGAAATTCTCATGGCTAGTTATCCGCTTAAGTTCATTTCAGTTTGTAATAAGTACTCTGCCATATGTTAGCACCTCGCCTTCAAAAGGATCTTGTGTGCACATTCTTGGCGTTGAGTCTTATCATTTACTTTCAATTGTAAATCAATTTTAGTTGTTGAGTTATTTAGATCCTAAGGATCCTCTGACCATATGCTCGCCCCTCTTCCTTCAGTGGTTTTAGGGCGCATTCTTGGTTAGAGTTACCTTTCGCATCGTTTTGGTTTTGGAGCTAATCTTAATGGGTGCGTGTTGCAATTGTAATTGATATGTAAAATCAAGAAAATTTTTAAGGGGCATATTTCATATACCCACTGAAAAGTGATGAATCCCCACTTACGAGGGGATGCCCACTGCAGCAGATGAATTGTATTTCATTGTAATTATCTTTCCCCCCACTGAACAAGTGGTAGTGTGGATTGCTCATGGTCGGATCACCGCCTACATTTCATTTTCAGCTTTGTATTTCAAGTTCAGATTATTGCTTTGTTTTCTCCGCCATATGACAACACCTCTCCTTCCTTGGGATTGAGTGTGCATTCTTGGCGTTGAGATCTTTTAAAGTTGCATATCTTTTGGGATCTAACGCTAACATTTGGCATAGTGCTGGTTTGTGTTGTGAAAATCCAAGAAAAAAAAATTAAGCGGCATATTTCATCCAATATCGCACAAAACAAACACTTCAAATTTTTTTGAAACTTGTTAGCAAACACACCAAATTTTTGCAACTCAAAACACATCAAAATTGTCCATGATTTGCAACCAAAACTAGAACTATACTTTGCAGCTCATTTGTGATTATTGTATGAAATCACTTTAACCAGCTAAGGGGGTTTTCGTCCTTGAAACTGTAAGATAGCACCCCTGTTTTTTTTTTGAAATTCCCTATTGCTGGTTTGCTTGTTTGAAGTTGTTTTTTGGTTTTGAGTGTGTTTTGAATGCATTCAATGTAAAGAGATTGCAAGAAACAACAATGCAAGGAAACTAAAGCTTTTTCAATGAAATGGCAAGAACAACATAGCTTTTATTTTTCTGTTTTAAATCAGAAGAATACAACATCAATTTTCAGACTTGATGAAGATTGTGTAGCAGCAAAAAGGGCTCCTGAATGAGCACCATACCCGGTACAAACTTTGCTTTTCAAAGCACCCTATCTCCCAACGTCCAAGCAGCCTTTTTCCAACGCCAAAGCCTCTAAACCCAAATGCCACCTATTTAGGTCAAAATAGAGTAATCTTTGGAGCAAGGGGTAGCCCTCTTGGATGGGTCGACTTGACCTAAAAATTCACATACTCCAAAAAATGCAAGCAAGGTCTCAAAAGAATCGCCTTGGAGAGAGCTTCAATATGAGACAAAACCTAGAATGTAATCTTCAGCCAATATTAAGCTATGAATCAAAAACCAGGTTCAGGTCCATTATAGCAATCACTCAAAAACTGTAAATAAACACTCCAAAACTTCTAAATACCACACCAAATTTGAAGCAAATCGAAAACACAACAAAACTCTCAGAAATATTGGAAAATCTTCATGATTTCTTTCACCAAAAGTCGATTCTTTGAAGCTCTTGTAATCTCAACTGTGAGCTAGCACCAATATTTGATTAGGGTGGATATTTCACCACCGAAACCAGCCAAATGATGGAGGGTTTTCGTCCTCACAACGCAGCCCAGTCAACCAGAAGGAAATCTGGCAGCGTATTAGTATGTGTCAAGTCTGGATAATGAAAATGAGAGCCAAACTCATGTTATAAGCAACTAGGGCGAATGGACTCCAAAAGTCTTTTAATTTCAGCATAAAAACCCAACGCCTTCTCTTCATGAAATAATTTAACATTTAAAAATGTTATGTCTCCTCCTTTAGGCGTCCACACTTAGGAGTCATTTAAAAATATTAAAAGGCTTTTAAAAACAACTTTAAGTTGTTTCCCTAGGCGCCTTGGTCCTTTTCCATGACCACTTTACCCCTCAATATTAAATTATAACATTACTTTATAATTCAACTTTATAAAACACCTGAGCTAGGGCGAATGGACTCCAAAAGTCTTTTAATTTCAGCATAAAAACCCAATGCCTTCTCTTCATGAAATAATTTAACATTTAAAAATGTTATGTCTCCTCCTTTAGGTGTCCACACTTAGGAGTCATTTAAAAATATTAAAAGGCTTTTAAAAACAACTTTAAGTTGTTTCCCTAGGCACCTTGGTCCTTTTCCATGACCACTTTACCCCTCAATATTAAATTATAACATTACTTTATAATTCAACTTTATAAAACACTTGAGTGGTTAAATTAAACAAATATTAATCTGCAACCTTAGGCTCTCCAACTAAAAACTAGATAATAATGCTGCTGCAAGAACACAAGCCTAGGACCAACTCCCCCAAAAGTGACTTACTAAAAGTAGCATTGCTATAAATAGTAAGTGGATGCCAAATGCCCAAAATCGAGCGAAACTGAAGACCAATGAGGAAACTGTGACCAACTGAAGATGGCAACATTGTGACCGACCACTGCTATAAATAGAAACCCCTTCGAAACACCCAATGCTGAACAACAATGCTGGCAACTGAATCCCCTAACCACACCAGCTAGCCTACGGGAACTTTGGAATAGGCTAATTGAGTCATAGTACTGCTCAGGAGTGAGAAGGGGACAATTACAGTCCGCCCTTCCTAAGATTGCTTGCCCTCAAGCAATTATAACTTAGGATGCTGCAATATCTGCTCACTCTCCCAAGTAGCATCCTCCATTGGAAAATTCTTCCATTTAACCAAATACTCCTTGATAACCCTCCTGCGTAGTGTATGCTCTTGCACGTCCAAGATAGCCTCAGGAATCAATATCAACTTGCCTTACTCATCCAAAGGAGACAACTCTGTAGAAGGTACCACATTTCGGCCAAGTGCTTTCTTAAGTCGGGAAACATGAAAAACATTATGTACCTTGCTGTCCTTAGGTAGCTCCAGCTCATAGGCTACCTCTCCAACTCTCTTGATCACCCTGAAAGGACCATAAAAAAGTGGCTTAAGCTTTTTTGACCCACTCTTCTTGAGAGTGGACTGCCTGTAGGGCTGCAACCGCAAGTAAACCATGTCTCCAACCTCAAAAACTCGCTCAACACGGTGCTGGTCAGCATATAATTTCTGCTGGTTTGGAGCATGCTGTATATTCTCTCTCAGAGACCTCATGATGTCCTGACTTTCCTGAAGAAGATCTCTGGCTCTAGGCACCCTGCAATCTCCAAAAAGTAAATCAACGAAGCTAGGAGCTTCGTACCGATACAATGCCATGAATGGAGACATCCTAATGGACATGTGAAAGGTAGAAGTATAGCAGTACTCTCGTAGATGCAACCACTTAACCCACGCCTTCTGCTGCCCTGAAACATAGTTGCATAGGCACCCTTCCACTCATTTGTTCACCACTTCAGTTTGCCCATCAGTCTTAGGATGGTAGCTAGTGTTAGGGGTCAGCTTCGTACCACATAATCTGAATAACTCCTGCCAAAACAAGCTCATAAACTTGCTGTCCCTATCACTGACAATGGTCTTGAGTGTCCCGTGAAGCCTGAATACCTCTCTAAAAAATAAATCTGCCACCTGTACTGTTGAAAACCCTGCTGATATAGAAAAAAAGTGCGCAAATTTTGTCAATTTATCAACCACTACATATTTATTGTCCTTCCCTTGCACCTTCAGAACCCCTGTGATGAAATCCATTGATATGCTTTCCCATTTCTGAGTAGGAATGGGAAGGGGCTGCAACAAACCAGTAGGATAAGTATGCTCATTTTTATTCTGTTGGCATACTTGGCACTCACGTACATACCGTAAAATATCATCCTTCATTCCCTTCCATGAGAATCTCTCACGGATCTGCCTGTAAATCTTATAATATCCTAGATGACCAGCCATGGGGGTATCATGAAAAGCCTTAAAAACATGCTCTTTCACCTTAGAATCAGGAGTCAACCATATTCTATCCTTGTAATACATGAGACCATCCTTCACCTGGTATTTATCGTCCTGTAAAGACCCATCTAGAATGTTGTTTGCAAGTGCATTCTTAGCATAATCAGCCTCAATCTTCTCCTTCCAATTTGCTGCTATGACTGAAATAGCACTCAAATGTGGTCTCCTAGATAAAGCATCTGCCACTACATTTCTTTTCCCTTTGACATATTTTATGTTAAAGTCATACCCCTGAAGTTTGCCTACCCATTTCTGCTGTCTTTCATTAAGATCCTTCTAATTTAGGAAATACTTAAGAATGTTATGATTTGTTTTCACTACAAATCTGCCCCCTACAAGGTATTGTCTAAACTTGGCAAAAACATGCATGATTGCCAACATTTCCTTATCATAAATGGAGTAAGCTCTCTCACCACCTCTCAACTTCCTACTCTCAAAAGCTATAGGATATTTATTTTGCACGAGAACCGCACCAATGCCTTCACCCGAGGCATCATACTCAAGCTCAAAAGGCTTGGAGAAATCTGGAATGGCCAAAGACTGGGCATGAGCTCATCAACTGCTTAAATTTAACAAATGATTGCTGCGCTGATTCAAACCATACAAATGCCCCCTTTTTGGTTAAATCTATAAGTGGGGCAGCCAACTGTGAGAATCCCTTAACAAATCTCCTATAGAAACCACAAAGCCCAAAGAATCCCTTCAATTGTGTGAGGTTTGTAGGTGGAGGCCAATCAAGAATAGCCTTGATCTTTTCAGGATCAACATGAACTCCATTTGAGCTAATAATGTTCCCATAATACAACAATTCTGTCATGCCAAATTCACACTTGGACTCCTTGGCAAACAATGATTCCCTCTCCAATATGCCCAACACCTCATCTAAATCCCTCAAGTGCTCCTCCCATGTCCTGTTGTAAATAAGGATATAATAAAAAAATATCAAAACAAACCTACGCAACTGCTGTTTGAAGACTCTGTTCATGCAAGATTGAAATGTAGTAGGAGCGTTAGTCAATCCGAATGGCATAACAAGGAACTCAAAATGCCCATAATGACACCTAAAAGCTGTTTTCTCAATGTCCTCTCTAACTCTGATTTGATGATATCCAGATCTCAAGTCTATCTTAGAAAAATAGACTGCTCCATGTAGCTCATCAATGAGCTCATCAATCTGTGGGATGGGATATCTATTTTTAATTGTCTTCTTATTGAGTGCTTTGTAATCTATGCACATGCACATAGTCCCATCCTTCTTCACTAACACCATTGAAGAAGCAAATGGACTCTTGCTGATTCTAATATGCCCCATATCCAAAAGCTCTTTGATTGCCTTTTCTATCTCATTCTTATGTCTTTTTGAGTGCCTGTATGGTGTAGTGATTACTGCCTTAGTGCCCTCCTCTAGCTCAATGATGTGCTCTATACCCCTATTAGGTGGTCTCCCTGGAGGTATGCTGCGAAATACCTTGCTCCGCTTAGTAAGAAAATCCTATATGTCAGGTGGTTATGAACGTTTCTGCTCCTTTGTAATTGTAGGCATGACTATACACTCTGCTGCCCACTCCACCTGGTCATGTCTGAAAAGCCTCTTCATCCTCTTACAAGAAACAATCCTTGGCCCTCCATTAGAAATCCCTCTCAACACCACGTTCTTGCCATCTGATTTAAACTTCAGCTCTAGGGTCTGAAAATTGAGAGTGATCTCTCCTAATGAACGTAACCAGTGGATGCCCATCACTACATCTGTATCCCCAATACCAACCACATAGAAGTCATCTGTGAATTTATGGTTACTCAACTGAATGCTAAGTTGTGGAATCATATGAGTGCAATTAATGGTGAAGCCATTTGCAACTATCACTATGTATCCATCAACCTCCTGTGTCTGTAATCCCCTACGTGCAACAAGTCCCTCATTAATGAAATTATGTGTGGCACCTAAATCAATTAGAGCTATCATCTGCTGCCCCTTAATGACTCCTCTAATGCGTAAGGACTTCTGAAAGCTGCATAGCTGGGCTAGTTTGCACTCCTTTGATTCCTCTTTTTCAACCTCTTTTGGTGGCTCTTCATTCTCTATATCATCAAAATCTGATTGCTGGTCTGAAAAATCAGAACCACTTTACTCAGCTGAATAGTATTCTATTTGATGAATTATGGCCCCTTTTGCACATACATGATCCTTAGACCACTTGTGTCTACATTTGAAGCATAGGCCCTTCTTCCTGAGCTCATTAAGTGTGTCTCCATCCAACCTTGTGACTGATTTTTTCTACTGTGTAGTATCCTTAGTGTGAGGTCTTTTATCTTTTTTGTGAATAAAGGGTTTGGACTAAATTTTTGTTTTAGGGGCAGCCCACTCCATACTCCTTGCTTTCTTCATAGCATCTTGCAAGGTTGGTGGGTCAAAAACATCAATCCATCCCTTGAGTAGCTCCATAAGACCCTCACTAAATAAAATCACCATCCGTCTCTCTGTGATACCTGTAACCATCATTGAAAGCCTTTGAAATTCAGCTATGAATGCTCCTACTGTACCATACTGTCTAAGCTGGGCCAACTCTCTGAAATGAATCTCTGGATCTTTTTTATCAAATCTTTCTATGAGTCTAGTGGTGAACTCATTATATGTAGTGATAGACCGGTGACCTAAGGTAACCAGGCCATGGTACCACCACTCATGTGCTATCTCATCTAAGTGTAATGTGGCAAACTTAATTGCCTCTTCCTCTGCCATGGGTCTAAGGGCTAGGTAATTGTCAAGCTTTTGTACCCAAGCCCTAGCTGAACAACCATCACTCCCATCGAAATGTGCAAGCGTAACCTTGCTGATGGCATGCTGTAAGTCCCTCTGCACTGCTGCTCCTCTCTGATCATAATGTCTTCCATGGCTATTTCTTCTCCTTTTCATCTCCATAAAGTCGTTGTAAGATACATCATGCTTGAGCTCATCGAGGAGTGAGCTATACTCGGCATGGTTATGTCTTAGACTTTCCACGAACGACATAGAATCTTCTGGATTGGGTTGAGGTATGTTCGAAGTCAAGAAAGTGGGCCTAAATGGCCTAGAAGAGATGAATGTGTTAGCTGTAGTTCGTTGGTCTCCATTACCACTTTGCTGATTTGAAGCATTATGCTCTCCTATATGCCTTGTATTGTTCTGAGGATTGTTTTGCACCATTGTGTTTTGTCCCATTCTCCCCAACATGTGAGACATCATATCCATCATTGCATCTAATTTCCTCTCAAGCCTTCTTCCAGGACTCGGTGTTCTTGCTCTCCCTTTCCCTCTATCATCCCTGTTACCAAATGATCTCTCCTCACCACCAAATGTTCTCTCCTCACCACCAAATGTCCTCTCATTACCACCAAATATTCTCTCATCACCACCACGATTGTCTGGCTACATTTCTGTTTCCTGAGAAGTCTTCCAATGATCCCTTAATACACCTGATATTGTTTGCCCTTCCGAAATAGGTGGGGGCTGCCAATGACCTTTCCTTATTTCTCTCTGAATGTACCTCTGTTCTCTTGCACTCATAGAATTGCAATGTTGTTTTTCAGTGTCTACACAGGATGGCAGGAAGATTTTGGCTCTGATACCACTGTAAGATAGCACCCCTATTTTTTTTTTTTGAAATTCCCTGTTGCTGGTTTGCTTGTTTGAAGTTGTTGTTTATTGGTTTTGAGTGTGTTTTGAATGCATTCAATGTAAAGAGATTGCAAGAAACAACAATGCAAGGAAACTAAAGCTTTTTCAATGAAATGGCAAGAACAACATAGCTTTTATTTTTCTGTTTTAAATCAGAAGAATACAATATCAATTTTCAGACCTAATGAAGATTGTGTAGCAGCAAAAAGGGCTCCTGAATGAGCACCAAACCCGGCACAAACTTTGATTTTCAAAGCACCCTGTCTCCCAATGTCCAAGCAGCCTTTTTCCAACGCAAAAGCCTCTAAACCCAAACGCCACTTATGCAAGTCAAAACAAAGTAATCTCTAGAGCAAGGGGCGGCCCTCCTGGATGGGTCGACTTGACCTAAAAATTCACATACTCCTCCAAAAAATGCAAGCAAGGTCTCAAAAGAATCGCCTTGGAGAGAGCTTCAATATGAGAGAAAACTCAGAATGTAATCTTCAACCAATACTGAGCTATGAATCAAAAACCAGGTTCAGGTCCATTATAGCAATCGCCCAAAAACTGTAAATAAACACTCCAAAACTTCTAAATACCACACCAAATCTGATGCAAATTGAAAGCACACCAAAACTCTCAAAAATACTGGAAAATCTTCATGATTTCTTTCACCAAAAGTCAATTCTTTGAAGCTCTTGTAATCTCAACTGTGAGCCAACACCAATATCTGATTAGGGTGGATATTTCACCACTGAAACCAGCCAAATGATGGAGGGTTTTCGTCCTCACAACGCAGCGTAGTCAACCAGAAGGAAATCTGGCAGCATATTAGTATGTTGTCAAGTCTGAATAATGAAAATGAGAGCCAAACTCATGTTATAAGCAACTAGGGCGAATGGGCTCCAAAAGTCTTTTAATTTCAGCATAAAAACCCAATGCCTTCTCTTCATAAAATAATTTAACATTTAAAAATGTTATGTCTCCTCCTTTAGGCGTCCACACTTAGGAGTCATTTAAAAATATTAAAAGGCTTTTAAAAACAACTTTAAATTGTTCCCCTCGACGCCTTGGTCCTTTTCCATGACCACTTTACCCCTCAATATTAAATTATAACATTACTTTGTAATTCAACTTTATAAAACACCTGAGTGGTCAAATTAAACAAATATTAATCTGCAACCTTAGGCTCTCCAACTGAAAACTAGATAATAATGCTGTTGCAAGAAGACAAGCCTGGGACCAACTCCCTCAAAGGTGACTTACTAAAAATAGCATTGCTATAAATAGTAAGTGGATGCCAAATGCCCTAAATCGAGCGAAACTGAAGACCAATGAGGAAACTGTGACCAACTGAAGATGGCAACATTGTGACCGACCACTGCTATAAATAGAAACCCCTTCAAAACACCCAATGCTGAACAACAATGCTGACAATTGAATCCCCTAACCACACCAACTAGCCTACGAGAACTTTGGAATAGGCTAATTGAGTCTTAGTACTGCTCAGGAGCGAGAATGGGACATTACAAAAACTAACAATCTCAAGAGGATTTTCGTCTTCAAGAAATTTTGAGAACATAAGTTCTCTCCATATGCAGAAGCAAATACAATTTCATCACTAATCTTTTGTAGTCAGCAAAATAAAAAAATACATATTGTATTTAGCAAAAAGTAATTAATATATGCTGCAATCTAGAATTAGTCTCTGACGGTTGGTTAGTTTTATGAGTAGTTGCCGATAGTTGGTGTCCTCAACCAACATCAACCGACTATATATTTCATGTTTCATTTGTAGTCGGGGACCACACAATTTTCTATATGATGTACTTATTGCCTATTTGATGAATGAGAATACAACACTTATGTTTTGTGCATTGTCTTGTTTAGTATTGTATATCTCTGCTACAATCTCGTTGTCATCTTTCAGGAGTTTGAATTCTTCCTAGAATGCTTGTTTCAATGCTTCCCATGTGATTTGATGTCCTACTAGTTCGGTATATCAATCAATCACTATTCCTTTTAAGAGTTGTTGGAAATGCTCTTAGCTAATATGCTTTGTCATTCCTCCGACCGTTTCTGGTGAACTTCAGAAGTTTTTACCACTCTACATTCAGACTTGCTGGGGGAGTCACCATCTTACCTCTTTGCATCTTTTGTGATAGTGACTTGTTTGGAGAGTTTTGATTTGTATGTTTCGTTTCCTTCCTTGCGCTCTCAGACACGCTACAATCCTCTACTTGTCCTTCGCCAACATTTGTCACCTTTAGGCTGCCTTCGAGGTTCTTTCGATGCTCCCTCTGTCTTGGTGTTTTCATCTTTGGTTGTCTGATGTGTTGTGACGTTTTTCACACATCGCCCCATTGCAAATGGGGACCCCCTAATTTTGGCTTCGCTTTTCGTTTGTTTTGTCCTTGTCTCTCTTTTCTATTGTCTGCCTTTCCGGGATTGTGCCCGTCATAGAGTTTAAACTTGAATTATGGCCAAGTCTGAAAATTAGGGTTTTGAAGCCAACTGGAGGGTCAAGTAAAGTGAATAAATTGAAAATTGAACTTAACGTTGTTATTATCATGTTTCTAGCAGGCTCTCAGCAAAATTTCATCGAATTCTGAGGTACTTACTATTTTTAGTAAATATGAAATTCAGGGCAATCTATCAGCTATTTTGAGATTCCAACAGTCACACAGTACTCAGAGCACCTCGGGCCACTTGTATGCAAAGTTTGAGCGAAAACAGACAACTTACTATTTTTAGCAGTCCAACTTCCGGGACAAATTTCAGGGGTCAGATGCAGAGTTTTTCTTTGCATGTCTGCGTATTCCTTCTGGGTTTTTCGAGACCTTCGCGATGATATAACATGCAAGTCGAGACGACAACTTTCAGAGTTAGGCCTTCCGAGGCTATTTTTAGGGTTTGCATGTTGGGGTTTCTTTTGTATGTCGGATGATTCCTGATGGGTTTTTCGAGAGTTTCGCGATGGTATGACATGCAAACGAAGATTCTCACTCAGTAAGGAACTTGCTATTTTTAGCAGGTGTGTCCCGGCAGCCGCCTCCCAGCAGTTTAGATTCATGAGCTAATTGCAGTGCCACAAAAACGAAGGGAAACAGAGATCATTTGATACGCATGCAGAGCAAATTAGGGTTTCCAACTTCGGAGCCTAAAAATAGGCATCAAAGGTCAAAATTTCCGAAAACCGGTGTAAACCACCACGATCAGTGTCCTTCAGGCTATCTGCTGGTGAAATTTCAAGTCGATCGGAGCACTTACTATTTATAGTAAGTCAATTTGGAAGCGGGCTAAAAATAGTAAATCAACTGCATGCGGTGGTGTCGACAGACAAGTCACATGGTGAGGAGCGCCTCATTAAAATTTCAAATCAATCGGAGCAGTGGAGTTATCAGAAACGAGCAGTTACTATTTATAGTAAAACCCCTTCAGAAACGTGCTAAAAATAGCAGGGTGATTAAAAATGGCAGTGTCGACAGGACAACGAGGTTATGAGGATGCAGTATGCAAAATTTCAAGTTGTTCCGAGCCTCAGAGATACAAAATTCAGGGGACTTACTATAAATAGCAGGGCAAAGAAACTGGCAGAGACGAGAAAAATTTGTCTAAGTCTGGAAATTCATCCAAGACATGGCAAAATGCACTAGGTGAGTAAGGAGGCAGGAAAATTTTTAAGTTTGAAGCTCGTCCTTCACACAAGCCAAAATGCGCCTAAAACTGGAAAAGGTCAAAAGAAGTCAACAAATATCATCCTGCTCCTATAGCAAAATGCGCCTAGCTCAAGGTTGATAGCAAAAAAAAAGTTTCTAAGGCATGAAAGATATCCTCCACCACCCCCTAAATGCGCCCATCCTGTAGGTAGGTGGAAATGCGCCCAAAGGCAAGAAGGTCAAAGAGGTCAATGAGGTTTATCCTTCACCCTTGCCAAAATGCGCCCATATTTCAAGCTTCATCCACCTCACTGTGTGAAATGCGCCCATGAGGATAAGAGGTCAACAAGTCAAAGTTCTAATCCTCCATGCATGCTGAAATGCGCCCAAAGAAGGCATGTGAAGACAAAAGAAAGATAAGGACAGAAGTCAAAGCTAGGCGTTGAAATGTTCATCCTCCTAGGCCTAAATGCGCCCATTTGAGGCCATATGAAGACAAAAATGAAGGAGGTGAAGAGTCACATGCCAAGGCGTTGGGGATTCAAAATTCTTCTCTCTCCTTTGAATGCGCCCATACAAAGTCAAAAGGGCAGAGGTGGCGTTTAAAGTTTATCCTCCTTCAAGGAAGATGTGCGCCCAAATTAAAACAAGTGTGCTAGGCGTCAAAGGGTGGTGAGTGGTATATGTGTTAGGAAATATTGCCAAAGGGTGGAATTAAATTGCTAAGGCGTGGTAATATTATTCTCCAAATGCTGTGCGCCTAAGGTGATGTGAATGAAATATGCTAGGCGTAAAAAATGCCAAGGTGGTGAGTGAAAGTGATGTGCTAGGCGCTAGAATTTTGATTTAATATATCCTCTTCAAGTGAGAAGTGCGCTTGGATTTGAAAATTGATATTGCTAAGAGGGTAAATAAAGTGTGAATGCCAAGGTGTTAGAAAATATTGCGCCTAGGGTGGTGAAGTCAAAGCAACTTGCCGGATGATGAAAGTGTTGGGTGTTGAAAATTTCTTTTTCCAAAGAAAAGATGAATATGCACTAAGGTAAACTGAAGGAGGTGAAGAGTCACATGCCGAGGCGTTGGAGATTTTTTTTTAAAGTGTCCTTCATGGTATAAAATGCGCCCAGGATAATAGAAATAATATTTCTAAGTGAAGTTGTTGAAATAAAATTTTCTTCGCAGGCAAGGTGATCGAAGTTGAATAAAAATTTTCTAAGGCAAAATTTTCAAAAATGCTAAGGGATTCAAATTTTCTAGGGCAAAATACTTTCTTCCGTGGGAAAAACGCCTAAGTCTGATGAAGTGATGAATTTTCCTGATGTCCGAGTGGAATTGCCAGTGATGAAGTCAGAAGATGCCAGCTCCACGGGATTGATAAAAATTTTCCAAGTCAGAGCACAATTCTCAGAGGGGATCGAAGAATGAGAATAAATTTGATGAAAGAATATTTTCTAAGGTTCAAAATTCCAGAAAATTAAATGAACCCGTTCGTTGGGTACCCATGGATTCATCACGTTCTGAGGGAAATTTGCTTCTGGGTATCGAAGATTATCGATGAGGAAGGGATTTTAAGGTCTTCCACAGCTTGTCGAGGATTCTGGGATGAAGATTTTAAATGGGCACCAGGTTGATGAATTTCCTAAGGGAAATTTGTAAATTTTCTAAGGCAGGAAAGAAAATGTGTTTTCAAGATAAAAATATGCCTTGGCGGATGAACCTGAAAATGATCGTCTAGATGATTTTTGATCGAGTTCCTGATGAAAACATTTTGCTCGAGCCGGGGTTGGATGAAATGTCAGCCGAAAAGTGAAGAGGATGCAGTTGAAGCTAATACTTTTGAAAGATGATACGTCCTTGAGGAAGATGAAATTTGGCTAAGGCATGAAGAATTTGAACGCGAAATTGGCTAAGGAAGAATGATGAGCCCTTGAAGATCAAAGCATGAAAATCAGGTAAGTAGGATGGATTTATATTATAAAGTGTTCTAATGCTTCTCTCCTTGCTTGTTTTGCAGGATGACCGTGGAGGCCAAGCCCGATGACTTGAAGCGGTGAAGCACGATGATATTACAACCTTCGGAAGAAGATAAACTTATGAGTTTCAACCTCGAAGAGAGAAAATTTGCAAGAAAATGGCTAAGTGTTGAGACTTAGTATAACTCAAGTGACAAAGATGAAGACCCTCAAGTGGAAGAAGTCAAAGAACAACGCCAAGAAGAAGATCAAGAACAGTGTGAACGCGTCTGCAAGCGGAATCTTCTAGAAGGATAATGGTGGACATTATGGCGCATTTATTACCCCACTCTCCTTTGTGGCGGTTTTTAGGGCAAATCTTGTTTAGGGCTGAGGTGGCACGATTTTAGCCACTCTATTGATTGTAACCCTAGCCGTCTTTTGGGACTTGGAAAACTATAAAAGGGGGAGTCCCCCTCATTTGTAACTGAGTAGACAGTAGGATTAGAGTAGAAGTCAGAGTAGAGAGACAACTAGGTGATAGCTTAGAGTAACTTAGTATAGATTGATAGTGTAGTTTGAAGAAGAGGGAAAGTTTTCCCTTTGAAAACTTTGTAAAAAATTGTTGTGTAACACTCTTCATGATAATAGATCTTTTCATTGATGATGGAATTCGTCTTGTCATGAATAGCTAGCAAGGTTTCTTCGTTCTTCCGATTCAAATGGTAGCATAAAATAGTTCGGAGTAGTATAATTTTTCATTCCATGCAAGTAGATGTTAACTGTGGAATGTGGTGTTTGATCTAAGCAACTTCGTCTATCCATACCACTAGTGTATTTGCTGATGGTGAATGCGCCCTGTGTGGTCAACTGGAAACGTTTGGGCCTAACTTCAATCATAGTTTGAATGGTGGTATGCGTTGTTGTGATGGTATCTTCATGTCAAATGGTGGTTTGAACATCTTTAGTCATCTCCCCTGAAGATTGCACCGACTCCGTGGAAGCTGTCCGATGCGAGGCAAAGCGAAGTTTGGTAGAAGTTTGCTGAAAGTTGAGCTCCATATCTCACGCCTTAGAATAGATTTAGATTCTCTAAACCTTACCCCATTTCAATTCAGTACTTTCTGGTTAGAATAGGAAACCCGCGCTTCATAGACAAACCCTTCGAGCATTTGAATTCCTTTCTCCGCTGCTGAACAATTCCGTAAGTCCCCTTGAAATACCAGCAAATCACATCGAGCCAAACTGAGCCTATTCGCACTGAAAGAACCTTGGGAGTTGAACGCACGAACTTTCTTGCAATCTTAGCGTGCGGAATACCTTGATCAAGAGAGAATAGGGAAGCCGTTGGCGACTTTATTCTGCGTTGGTGCGGTCACAAAAAACACATCAACATGATGTTCAGATCTTCCTTCAATGCCCATTCTTCAATCTTGCTAATGGCCTTTGTCAGATTGTCCGTATGATTCCTTTGGCCTTCCCCCCCTTCGATCAATTCTATTCGTGTGAATTGGTCTTGGATGGTTGGGTTGGCGGTTTCCTTCTTGCCTTCCCCCTCACTTGATGATATGTCTTTCGACGATGACCCTTCTTCATCTGATGGTTCCTAACGGTGTTCTTTTCCTCACTTTCCCCTTCCTTCAATGCTGATGGTCCGGATGGTTCTATAACTTGGTTGGTGAGGTCAGTTTGTGTTTTTTGTTGGGAAGTGGTAGGTGTCTAGCTATTTCAATCCAATCTCCCATTGTACGTTCTCTTGTCCTAACGATTCTTTGTCTCTCTCGAGTATGACTTCTGCTCGCACTTCGGCTTCGACTTCTATTCTTGGGTGGACTTGGAATTTCTTTGAGAAATCCTTTTCATTCATCAACTTCACCTCTCAGTCGTCGTTGTCGTCATTCAGTTTGCTCTTTCATCCTTAAGGATCTTATTTTCTGGTCGATTGGTTCGTGACCACTTTGTTTTAGTTTTTTCGTTTTAATGGCATTAATTCTTTGAAGTACGTCGTCGATTAGGATCATGCTCTTCCTCTTCTCTTCTGGTTTGTTCTTCATATTGTTGCATGAAGAGCACAAAGATATACTGAGAGGGGAGGGGGGGGGGGGAAGGGTGAATAAGTATATCAACAAACTTTTACCCTCTTAAACCTTTCATCAACTTTAAACTCTAACACAAAATCAACTATGCAAGAATATTACAATATGAACAAGTTGACACCAAAATTTTACGTGGAAACCCTTATAGGATAAAACCACGGTACAAATAATGTACTTTATGAATTATATATAAGCTTTACAATGAGTGTAGGCACCAACCTACTTGAATCACCAATTATGTAGTTTAGTAGGCACCAACCTACAAAGAGCACCAACCTTTAATTCTGATTTAGTAGGCACCAACCTACAAGGAGCATTAACCGCTAATGCTGATTTAGTAGGCACCAACCCACAAGGAGCACCAGCTCTTAATGTTTGTAAGCACCAACCTACCGGAGGTTCCAACCCCCACTTGCCAAGCACCAACTTAGCAAAGATAATAATATCAAGAATAATACTCCACCTTCAATGTTGCTTCCTGAACAGATGATGGACAATTCTGCTCAAGCAATTCCTTTCACAAAACTTTCTTTATGCCTTCACAAAGAACTTGTAGATAGTATGCTCTTTACAATTCAATTACTTACTTTAACCTTAGATCTGCAGACCTTTTCACAACCTTCAGTACTTCTTCATAACTCCAATATGCTGATAAGAAATTCCTTAATATGCTGATCAAATTAACCTTGATGTTTTGCTCCAAAAATGACTTGTGAAGTCTGTACAAACTGGTTATCAAATTGGCTCAATTGTCTTCACAAGGTCTGCCCAAAATTCTCATAAACCTTCAACAATCTGCTCATAGATCTCTATTTCTGATGTTTTATTTTGTTCAGCCTTCAACATCTACTTGTGTTCAAAAGATATATATATTTTTATTTCTCCACAAACTCAGAAAATTGTCATTCTATTACTTAATCAAAGATCATATTCAATGAATTCCATCACACCCAAATCTGGTTGCTTTCTTTCTCAATCACATATGATATTCAATTAAAGTCCCTCTGCTGCTCTGTTTTACACAACCATCAACACCACACCTGATTGTGTTCTGAAATATAGCATTTATCCATACACAACACTTGTATTTTAAGATATTGCAGTTATTCCATACAGCACACACACCGCTCAGAAAGTCTTCTACAACTTATATTATTCCAAAGTATATGTCTTCAATGAATGGTTGTATCTCTTACCAAAAGAGATGTCTTTGCAAGGAGTCACATTACTTCTCAAATGGATCACTGCCCTTTGTTAATGACTTAATCCATACTCTTAATTTCTCTTCAATGTACCATCTCATAAAAATAATAAATAAGACACTTGTCTCATTGCATAGAGGTCACTGCCTTTGTTTGATGTAATTAATATTTCTTCATAGAAAAATAATCGCTGCCCCTTGATTAAATCACACCTTTTCATATTTTATTTGTTAAAGATTAGTTTATACCCTTTCAAAAATAAATCACATCTTTCCAGATTATATGAAATACGTCTTTTTAGTTTAATCTTTTTAGATTGCATCATATTTTTTTAGACTTTCCTTTTCTAAAGTCATGTTCTTCAGAAATTAATTGGGGCCTCCTTTTTTTATATTTTCACTTGCCGGCTTTACACATGTTAATATTTTTTAATCACAACTTGATAACTATCGGCTATATTGCTGCCGTAACTCCAAGTGTTGGATGTATATTCGATTATCACTGTATTTCATCAAAGAGCTGGACTACCGCCTGGATGATAATGGTGACAAGACTCAGATGTCTCCCTCAGAATCGTATCCTTGAGTGGCGGCACCTCTTGTCTTAGCAAATACGTATTGTAATCCAATTGTTATTTCCAGATCGCATTTCCAAATATTATGATTAGTTCGTTCTTTTCAACTTGGATAATATATCGAACTATCAAGATCTGAAACTCATCATATATCTCATTTCCAAGATAATATATCGAACTTGTTATATATCAAGATCTGATTAGTTCGTTCTTTTCAACTCAGCATCATGATTTGAAACTCACCGAAACTCAATCTGAAAGTCACTAAATCTCATGAGCTGAAACTCAACATCATTGTCACTCCAAAAGCTGTTCTCCGAAACTGAGTTGTTTCATAATGAATCATGCCATTTCATGATCTTAATGATTTTCTTAAATGCTTTCTTTCAAAATGTAATCACTGCCTTTCTTTGTATCATTGCATTAACCTTGATATCCTTTGACATAGATCTCATTTGAGATCAATGATAACGATGAAAAACTCTCTCATCCATTACCAATCTTTCTATCAACCTACCTTTGACATCAATGACGCAATTCCAATAATCTCTTATGTGCCTTTGACATCAATGACAATATTTCCAACATTGCAGGATTTGCTGCCTTCGTTGTTCCCTGTCTTTCTCAGCGTGAAGGTCTTGCAGTATGATATAGTGTCATGCTATTAATCTTGGAAATCTGTGGAGAAGACGGGCGACCTCGAGGTTGATAGTCAGGTTGTCCCAGATGGCCGCTTGAGGGACCTCTCGCCTAAAAGCTTCCCTTCGTATGTGCTCCTTGAGTGAGATATCCCATAGATATATGAGGTCTTCTATAAATGTGTCTTCTCTTTCCTCATTTGCTTGCACTGGTTATTCGACTAGCTGACCCATTACAACACCATGAATCCCGTTTGTGTTTGGTGTATTGCTAGAGTTCGTATCGGCAACGGCGTCAAATGTTTACTCACAAAGCTACTTGACCGATTAATACAGAGTAACCAGAAATGTAGAACAACAATAATAGGACATATTAATTACATAGACAATGCACAAAACATGAGTGTTGTATTCTCATTCATCAGATAGGCAATAAGTACATCATATAGCAAAATGTGCAATCCTTGACTACAAATGAAACATGAAATATATAGTCGGTTGATGTTGGTTGAGGACACCAACTGTCGGCAACTGCTCATACAATTGACCGATTGTCATGGACTAATTCCTGATTACAACATATATTAATTACTTTTTGCTAAATACAATAATATTTATTTATTTATTTTGCCGACTACATCTTTCAAATGAGCTCTTATAACATTTTTGGAAGGAAATAACAATAATAAAAAATAATAATTCCTTTTTTCTCCACAAACTTTTTTGAAAAATAAACAATAATCCAATGTGCAAAAAGACCCCCATGCCTAGATGTCCGAATTGCTGCACAACTTGTAACACCTTTTAAAATTATTACACTAAGTTGTTTTTTTCAATATTTTCAACATTAGACAAGTTCAATGAATATTATTAACTCAATATTTTACCCAAGTTGCAGAAAGGATCAAAATGACACAAATATGCAATTTTGACCACACCAATGTGTCCTTGAAGTCTTAGGATGAAGAATTGAAGTAGTTGGGAGAGTTTCTAAAAGTAGAAAAATTCTCCAATAAGTTTGGAGAGCTCCCCAAAGGTTAGAAATTAATTTTGAAAGCACTATGAGGCTCACCAAGACCAACTGAACTCATTGCCAAAAACAATACCTCCACTAGACTAATCTTGTGCTCTCGAAGAACTTTGGAGTTCTCCATTATTCACCAATTAACCTATAGGAAAGCTCGAAAAATAGGCTAATTGTCCACAAATTGATTATGCTTGAGAAGGGGACATTACAAAAAGTATCGCTGAACGCTATCATTTGAATGCATTTTTATATTGTAAGTTGGACAATTTACCAC
This sequence comes from Sequoia sempervirens, assembly GCA_007258455.2. NCBI lineage: Eukaryota > Viridiplantae > Streptophyta > Pinopsida > Cupressales > Cupressaceae > Sequoia > Sequoia sempervirens. The sequence goes on along the minus strand of VDFB02026488.1, from coordinate 121,336 downwards.
CAATAGTTATAACATATTAATTTAACACGTTTTGGCATGAACAAGCTAGCATTATCGACCATTTTGGTTTGAGTCAAGCTTACAAATTCTGCCAATGGCTTGCATTGCATCCACATAGTTTGCTGAAGAGTTGTTGATAAGTTGGCCTTGCCGCTTGTGTGTCATTTTATGCAATCTGTCGAAGAGGTGTTGATTAGGCTGGTTCTATTGCTTATGTATTTTTCCCTAGGTGGATCAGGTTGCTGCTAGGATTAGACAAGAGAGGACTAGTGAATTTATCCCTTATGGACTCCTAGGCTTTCCAAATACTCCTAAAATCCAGTGAACCTGTAGGTACTATTGGGTATTTGGTGATGAGGAGATCACTGAAAGGAAGTGCCTTCCATGACCTTGCCAATTTGGGGACAGCTTGTGAAATGTTGCTCTTGAGTAAAACTTTCCAAGGTTCATCCCCAACTAGGGCTTTGATAACCCATTTTGCAGCAAGAGCTATACCATGCTTCTTTAGATCTTTAAGGCCCAAACCACTATTAGATTTTTCTAGACAACACTATGTTTACTTCACTAATGGTAATTCAATACGCTATAGAAGTAAACTAGAAACACAATATCATTGAGTATGTAAAAGCATTCACAGAACATAACAGATGTATATGAAGCATTGCAGTCTTTATTCCTGTACTTGCAGTATTACATTATCATATCAACATACTCCCCTGACTATGAACCAAACAGCAACATAAATAGTTACCCGGTGTCGGTTGAGAACACCAACCATCGGCAACTGACAAGTACCAACTAATCCCAAGTGCTAACTAATCCCGAGTGCTAACTAGTCCCAACTACTAACTAGTCCCGAGTGCTAACATTATTTATTTATTCTATTTGCTAATTAACTATTTAGCGGCTTACATCATCCCCCCCTCAGAAAAAGTCGTCTTCCCAGACGACAAATACAATACTGGGAGATCAATACATAAAATTTCAGTGGGAAGAGGGTTGAGAGGACGTCCCTGGTGGCTGGGGAACTGATGAAGTGGTAGCTAGAGTGGTTAGCTGTCGTAGTTGGTACACCTTTGTACGCTGCTAAAGGTGACGAGAGGCCTTCAATTCCTTCTCTCGAGTGGTTTTGACCAGGGGCACTGCCTCCTTCAAGTTTTTATTGACCCTCTCCAGTTCTTTGTCTTTTTCTGCCAACTGGCGGCCCATCTCCTCCTCAAGTGCTTTCATCCTTCTCCATACCCTGAATGCTTGTATCCCGAGTGCTCACTTCCAGCTTCTCCTTCTCCAACAACCGAGTGAGCTCTTGTAGTTGTTTCTCAAAGGACTCTGTCGTGGCCTGTATTTTACGGGAAAGGGTGATGGCTTGATCCGCTTTCCTTGTCATTTTGTTTAGATGGATCTCATACTCTTGGCAGGCTAGAAATAATATCCTGTATGCTGTCTCCATCTCAAATAACTGTGCCACCAGCTTGTCGTCTCTCCCATGCAAAACTGGCCTCTTCGGAAACCAAGCAACCATCATTTCTGATGTCTTCTTCGCCAACCAATCACCAGTAAATATCCTGTCAAACTCTCTACCACTCCCTGAGTTCATGAACTGAATGATCCTTTGTGCCTCCTGCTCGGCTATGGGCGAGTATTTTCGGTGCAGTGTCTTTGCAATGTCAGACACTTCTTGGATGACCAACGCAATAGGCTCAAGGCTGTGAATGTACCTCTCGATTGTACCTATTGGGTCCTCTCGATCTAGCTTGGGAATTATCACAACAATCCCTTCTGATACATCATTATCACTGGATCCACCGGCATCTCCGACCTTACCCACAGCTGCAGGTACGACCATCTGTGGTGTGGTAAGAGGCTCCTCATCTGACCCAATATGGATCACATGTGCCATCTCTCCCCCCTCCACTGCTTGTTGCTCTACTATTGGCTGCGTATTCTCTACAGCCACCATTGGCTGAGTGCTCCCGGCTGGTGCAACATCTCTTCCCACCTCTGTCTCCATCAATCCTGGTGAGTGTATGGGGGAGATGTCCTCCCAAATAGGTGTTCCCATTTGCCGCAGCCATCCATCTACACCTTCTGTCTGAAGTGTCCCTCCTGGTGATGTCGGTGCATCTGTCTCACCTATCATACCCTCTGGTGTTGTGTCCTCCGCCACCCCTAGTGGTGTCATCTCGCCTGCTGATGCAACTGCCTCAATTGTGCCACCTTCCTCGACCTTCTCTTCTACCTCCTGTTCGGCTGGGGCTTTCACTGGAGTATTAACATCTACTGAATAAACTCCGACTGGTGAAGTACTATCGGCAGATGAAGACAGTGCTAACTGCTCATATTCTTCACTATCGACTTGTTTCCTCTTCCTCTTCACCGTCTTCGGCTCTTTTGTGGTGCTCCCAACATCCAAAGTCGTCCATCTGAAAGCTGTAGGCCAATAACTGTCATAATCCCTTGCTGGCTGAAATTTTCCCAATTTCCCCTCTGGCACTTGATTGTATACGGCATCCAGAAAGAGGGCTATAAGCTGCTGGGTCATATAGAACGCCTTGTGTTTGCATTCTAAGAACTCTCTAATCCTTTCTGATAGGTATAGTGCCCAATTGTAAACCTTTCCCCCACTCAGCCCGAACATATACTCAACCATCCAGGTTGCGATATCTGAGGCTCGACTGGTGCCCGTCAACTTGCATTTGATAAGATCCATAATGCACTTCCAATCACCATTCCCCAGCATATTTTTCCGTAACCCTCGAGCTCCTGCACTCCAGATTATTTCCTTTTCTTTGGCAGTGATATCCGATCGGCAAATTCTTTTAATAATCATCTCTTTCTGTTGCGCAGTCATTTTTGTAGTCGGCTTGGCGATCACCTGCCCAGACGCAGGTATGCCAAAGACTCTCCAGAAGTTCGAGGGGTAAAAAGCCACGGTCACTGGAAACCCTTCGTATTCAATTGTACTCCTGTGGCTGTGCTGATTGTAATTGGCAACAATATCTCTCAAATATTCTTCAAAATCCTTAGCATTAAAAAAGGGACACTGTGCTACCTTGTCCACCTGTGCTGTCGCCAGTGCTCGCTTGATGGGATAGTCGGGTGCCGTCTCTTGCCACCATGTCTTGCACTCTGTGCCTGTGAGACTCTCCCACGTCAGCGAATCTGCAGTTATAGTATCAGCTTTCCCCTTATCTGACTTGCTCCAGTCACCTTGGATTTCAGTGTTATTTTCCTTGCTTTGGTACTCGTGTTGGCATCCATTTTTTTGCTCCTGAAAGGATGAAACCGTCGGAGAATAACTTTTCTGGATAAGTGAAAACCCTTAACAACTTCCGGTACAGCAGCAGTTATTTTTTCCTGGCGAAGGTTCCAGCCGATGAATGGTACGGGCTTCTTACTATGCCATACGGACTTTTCCTGAACCCAACGTACGGCCTTCTCCTTAGCTCGTACGACCTCTTCTCTGGTTGAGCGTACGGCCTCCCTTCTCCTCAAGTGTACGGCTTCTTCTCTAGCTGAGCGTATGACCTCCCTTCTCCTCAAGCGTACGGCCTCTTCTCTTGAGCGTACGACCTCCCTTATCCTCAAGCGTATGACTTCTTCTATAATGCGTACGGCCACTTTCTTTGATGCGTACGACCACTTCTCTGGGATGGCGTACGACCTCCTCTCTCTTCCAGCGTATGGCCCTTTGCAAGCGTACGAAATTCTTCAACTGCACCCCTACGGATTTCCTCAAGTGTAGTCGTACGGATCTCTTTAGGGACCAAACACGTGTGAAGTTTTGTGGTATGTTCTTCAATACGTACGGCCGCCTTCTGTCCGCCGTATGGCCTCCCCTTGTGCCCAATGTACAAACGTCTTCCTCTTACTGCGTACTGCTTCCTCCACTTGTACGGCTTTCAGACTTGTTCCTTTCTGCTCTAGACGATTTCTTTTCGATGGGTTTTGAATACTGAATGATGGTGCACTCTTATACTAAGCATCCTCAATAGGTTTAATTCGTACGCCTTTTTTCCCTTTTAATTTTGTAATATTTTTTACTTTCAATTTCCTTCCCTTGAATACTTTTAATGTTTTAATTTTTTCACTTCCCTTGGTCGGCTTTGCTTTTTCCCTTACTCCATGTCTTTTATTTTTTCCTTTTGACATTTTTTCGCTCTCTTCAATTCTTTTTAATTTCCCCTCCATATTTCTTTTATTTCTGTCTTCTCTCTCCTCTCTCATCCATTTGCCTTGTGTTTCTTCGTTTATTCTTTCCCCACTGTCCTCCTTGTGTGTTGGACCCGATTAGACTGGTGGTTTCCTCGCTACGTCCCTGTGCATCACTTGCACTCTTGGCCACGTATGAGTCACTCCCACGTCCTCCGTTAGCGACCTCAACACCGTGAGTCTCCGGGGGTTCCCTCCGGTGCTCTCTTTGCCCTGGGGTATTGAGCTCTGGTCTTCCACTCGTCAGCCGTTCGTCGTCTTCCGAAAGGGACAACTCTCAAAATCATCTGATGCTATTGCTCAATTCATCTTCGTTCTCATAGGGATCATATCTTCCTACGTACGAAGTGCCGAAGGGGTCTCCGTCCCTTCCTTCTGTCAAACTTTGGTGCGCTCGTCCAATGGATGTGTCTATTCTTGTCAGGTTTTCATATGTTCTTTTAATGCTCTGATTTATTTCAATTAAATCTTCATCCAGTTCCTTACCGGCTTGCTTTAGTCTTCATCGCCGGTTTTCTTGTTCTTGTAGCTTGAGTGATCGCCGAACCTTTTCTTTCGGAGTCTCGTGCCCATCAGGTACTCGATTCTTGTCTTTGTTCGGCCGTATGGGCATTTAAAATATGTTTAGGCGATCATTGCTGACTACCGGATGTACGTCTCCGGCTCGTGTCATTCTTCTTCTTCTTGTTTAGTTCGTTCTTCATAGCGCTGTAGTATTTGCTGCCTTCGTCATTCCCGATCTTCTTCTTCTCGGAGATCTTGCAGAATAATGGAATGACGGGCCAGTAATCTGGGCATATGATTCAGGAGATGATTCACCTCGTCGTTCACTTCCAATCTATCCTAGATAACTTCCTTAGGGATCTCCCGTATGTGGGATTCCCTACGTACGTGATCTTGTAACAATATCTTCCACAGATTGACAAGATCTTCCGTTAATAGGTCTTCCCGTTCCTCATTAGCATTTACAGGTTCTCCCACCGGTTGACCCATTACGCTGCCATAACGAGTGATGCCCTAGTCCGCTCAGGCAACGGCGCCAAATGTTTACTCCACTAATGGTAATTCAATACGCTATAGAAGTAAACTAGAAACACAATATCATTGAGTATGTAAAAGCATTCACATAACATAATAGATGTATATGAAGCATTGCAGTCTTTATAACTGTACTTGCAGTATTACATTATCATATCAACATACTCCCCTGACTACGAACCAAACAGCAACATAAATAGTTACCCGGTTCCGGTTGAGAACACCAACTGTCGGCAACTGACAAGTACCAACTAATCCCGAGTGCTAATTAGTCCCGAGTGCTAACTAATCCCGAGGACTAACATTATTTATTTATTCTATTTGCTAATTAACTATTTAGCGGCTTACACACTACTTCCATTTGACAGAATGCAATTTCCTTTTACCTTTCCCATCAGTATTGAAATGAGAGAGGAAAAAACGAGATTTCTCTCGAATCAAAATTTTGTCATTCACATTACACTACAAACTATTACAAAGTATTGGCATTATAAAGCCATTATTCCCATATAAAACTATTTATAGGTATATAACTACCTGAACTAAATTTATTTATTAAATTAACAATAGTATGTTAATTTATTTAGTTAACTATTAACTATTTTATGTTATGTACTAAATTCTAACACCCCCCCCTTAGTATTGACATAGAGGAAAACTAGAAATTAGTACACATATTCTTCGTTTGGAAAAACTGGAGAAGTTGAGCAACTCTTCTCATTTTGGTGTAACTTATCTAGATTCAAAGAAAAACTTCTTTCAAATCCATGACTTTTAGTATTCCTCTCTTGTTGCTAGGATGACTTAACTGTTGGATTTTTCCACTGCCTTTCATATTTATTCTGTGAACATCATTTTGCTCAAATTTACAAATTGATCTTGTGCAGAAGAACAATAGTTTCCATAGTTAAATACTAGCAACAGCTCACACTTTGTGTTAAAGCCAAGTAATCATCAAGTTCCTACCATGAAATGCCTTAAACTAGACAAGCAGCCTTTTTCACCACAAAAGGAAAAAAATCGACGACAAATCTCACAAACACATGGAACAAGCCTTTGCTATTGAAGATGATGAAGTTCCATTCACAAGACAATTCTCTTGCTGTTTGACATGTGTGAACGGTAAATCTTTCAACAAACAATTTTCTTCGCAATATTCCTCAAAGATCGCCAATATTCATTGAAGAGCCTTTTAAATTCCATATACCTTTCTAGCATTGCCGTTCAAAGAATCAGAAACTAAATCTACCGAAAATCAATCTACCTTACACTGAAATCTTTTTTTTTTTTTTGGAATGACAACAATGAACAAAGTGAAGTGATAAACAATGTCAAGAATGAACATGGCGGAGAGAAAGAGAAGAAATGCAAATGAATGATGGAGTCAAAAGGGTTTTGCACATGGTTTACACTGCTCACCTGTTGACAAATGCAAGAATGGTAGAAAACAATAGTAGTTGCACGTGGTCCACTGCAATACCATTGTAAACACCACTGTGAGAAAAACAAATGAATGGAGAAAGATCAGAGAGAGGTCCAAGAAGAAACCTGCTTTGATACCATATTGAAATGAGAGGAAAAAACGAATTGCTCTCAAATCAAAATTCTGTCATTCACATTACACTACAAACTATTACAAAGTATTGGCATTATAAAGCCATTATTCCCATATAAAACTATTTATGGGAATATAACTACCCAAGCTAAATTTATTTATTAAATTAACAATAGTATGTTAATTTATTTATTTAACTATAAACTATTTTATGTCATGTACTAAATTCTAACAATTAGACCACAAAAAACTTATGAACTTCTTTTGGACCTTATTGATTTGGTAGCTGTTGAAGAACCACATTGAAGCAAAGTACAAGGTGTAGGAAGAGAGAATTTTTTGGCAAACCTATATTCTACCAGCAAGAGACAAGTAGTGCTTGTTCCACGCATCAATTTTCTTATCAATTTTAGCTTTTAACCAGTGCTACATGTCCTTGAGGTTGGGTGAGATTGAGAATGGGATCCCCAGGTATCTAACTTGTTTTTGAGGCCCCCCCAATTGGAGGTCAAACTTTTGCACCCCGTTAGGAGGGGTATCAAGCCATCCTAGCAAAATGGATTTCGCCTTTGAGATTCTAGCCCTTGAAGCTAGGTAGAATAGTTCAAGCTTGGTCATTAATTTGTTTAAGTTTTCCTCTTCTAGTTCCACAAAGTTAGAGGTGTCATCAGTGTTGACGTGGTTTTTGAGACCGCACCAACACAGAATAAAGTTTCCCAACGGATACTCTATCCTCTCTTGAACAAAGTATTCAGCATGCTAAGATTGCGAGTAAGATCATGCTTTCAACTCCAAGGTTCCGAATACTTAGAATACCCTCAGTTGGTTTGATGTGAGTTGCTGTGTTCTCACGAGGGGACTTACACAATTGTTCGATAGCTGACAACAGACAGTAGACTAAGGGCTTTGCGTGTAATTCGAATGTTTTGGCAAATGAGCACAAGTTTCCTAATCCTAACCGGAAATGAACTGAATTAAAAAGGGGTGTAGGGCCTAAGAAGTTTATCTTCTATCTAAGGACGGGACGTGGGATCAATCTTGACAAACTTCGACCAGACTCTGCTCCGCCTCACGTTGGACAACTTACACAAAGTCGGTGCAATCTTCAAGGGAGTGACAAGAGGTTTTCAAATTGTAACTCAACATGTAAGCACCATCAGAACGACGCATACAAACACATGAATCACAATCGAAGTTAAGTTTGTAAAGTTTTCCAGTTGACCACACAAGGCAGACCTTGCCGTCAGCAAGCCGCTAGTGGTATGGATAGAAATGAAGTTGCCTCAATTAACACCACAAGTCCACAACTAACATCTACTTGCATGAAAGTGAAAACTACTTTACTTTAAGCTATTTCAAAGATGCTACGTGAATTGGAAGGACGAAGAAGCCTCAACAACTATTCACAACAAAGAAGAATTCACCATCAATGAAATTTCTTTTATTATGAAAGCATACATGACAACTTCTTACAAAGTATCCAAAGGGAAGACTTTCCTTCCTTTTCAATCTACACTACTTTACTTTCTACTCTATCAACTTCTCTCTACTCCTCTAAGCTCTGCTTCTACCTCTAAATCTAATGTCTAATGAATTACAAATGAGGGGGACTCCCCCTTTATATAGCTAGCCAAGTCCCAAAAGACGGCTAGGGTTACAATCAATAGAGTGGCCAGAATCGTGCCACCTCAGCCCTAAACAAGATTTGCCCTAAAAACCGCCACAAAGGAGAGTGGGGTAATAAATGAGCCATAATGTCCATTATTCCTTCTAGAAGATTCCATTTATAGACGCGTTCACACTGTCCTTGATCTTCTTTCTTGGCGTTGTTCTTCAACTTCTTTGTCACTTGAGCTAACATTTAGCCAATTTCTTGCAACTTTTTCTTCCTTCATGTGAAATTTATAACTTTATCTTCCTCCGAAGGTTGTAATATCATCGTGCTTCACCACTTCAAGTCATCGTGCTCCGGCTTCAACATTCCTCCTGCAAAACAAGCGAGGAGGAGAGTATTAGAACACTTCATAATATAATCATAGTTTACTTACCTGATTTTCACGTTCTAATTTTCAAGCGTTCATCGCCAACTTCGTGTTCAAGTTCATGCCTTAGACAAACTTCATCTTTGAGAAATTCATTTCACTACCTAGGGCTCGATAACTTTGATTTTATCCATCTCTGGCTCAAGAAAACTATCTTCACGAAGAACTCAATCAAATTCACCTAGGCAGTTCCTATAATCTGGAGAACTCCACCTTGAAAACACATTTTCTTCCTTGCCTTAGAAAATTTTCAAATTTCCCTTAGGAAAACTCATCAACCTGGTGCCCATTTAAAATCTTCATCCCGAATGCCGAAGCGAAGCATGGAAGACCTCAAAACCCAATCCTTATCAGAAATCTTCAATACCCAGAAGAAAATTTTCTCCAGAGCGCGTCGAATTCATGGGTGCCCAACGAACGGGTTCATTTAATTTTCTTGAATTTTGAACCTTAGAAAATATTCTTTCATCAAATTTATTCTCGTTCTTCGATCTCCTCTGAGAATTTTGCTCTGACTTGGAAATTTTTTATCAATCCTGTGGAGCTGGCGTTCATTGACTTCATCACTGGCAACTCTGCTCATCACAGGAAAATTCCATCACCTCTCCAGACTTCGGCATTTTTCTAAGGGAGAAAATATTTTGTGCCTTAGAAAATTTTTGGATCACTTCGAAAATTTTGCCTGTGAAAATATCAACTTCACTTAGAAAATTTTATTCATGCCTAGCACATTTGATTTCCAACATTTTCAATACCTTAGGAAGAACTTATCATCTTGAAAATTTCAACGCCCAGCAACTTGTTTCTCCTCACATTTTATTTCACACTTGGAAAATACTTTCACTTGAAGTTCCAACGCCCTTAGCAATATTTTATTTTTCTTCACTTAACATCTTAGGCGCGTTTTATATCTTAAGGAGAATATTCATCTGGTGCCTAGAGATTTTCACTTCCAACGCCTAGGCAACACATCCCACACCTTGCAATATTTTCTCACACATATCACTTGGGCGCTTATCACTTAGAAGACATTTTGAAACCACGCCTTAGCATTTATCCTCAACATGCCTCACACGCCTTAAAAAAATCTCTAAGACTTGCCACCTTAGGCGCCTTTCACACTTGAGGAGGAATATTGCCACGCCTTGGAGTATTCACTTGCCTTTTACCACGCCTTGGAATATTTTTTTTAACCACCTTTCACCTCACTTACCAGCTTGCATTTACCTTTACCATCCTGACTTGGGCGCATTTAGGCATGTCTACTGGATGACTCTTCAACTTCCGCTTTTGTCTTCACTTGAGCTTGTTTGGGCGCATTTCCACCTAGGTGAGGGATAAGAATCTTTGACTAGTTGACCCTTTTATTTCTTGAGCGCATTTTCTTGCAGGTGGAGGACGAAATTTTAACTTAGCCATTTTTTTAAACTTCAAATGCCTTGCATGTGACTCTTCACCTTCTCCGTTTTTGTCTTGACATGGCATGCTTTGGGCGCATTTTGCACCTCCTGCAGGATGAAAAGGTTTGACTCCTTTGACCTTTCTCTCCCTTGGGCGTATTTTACCCATGAAGGAGGATGAACTTGCTTTGACCTTTTGACTTCCTTGCCTTTTGGGCGCATTTTGGCCTAGGAGGTGAATTTTTTATACTTAGAAAATTTTTGAATGTCTCCAGCTTGCATGTGGGCACATTTTACCCCTGGTGAAGGATGAAGTCTCAGACTTAGAAAATTTTCAACTTTTTCTTCTTCAAGTTGGGCGCATTTTGCCCAGGCAGGAAGATGGAGTTTTTTTTTGACTTAGAAATTTTCAGCCATTTGTGCTTGAGGGCGCATTTTGCTATGCTTGCAGGATAAACGTGTTGACTTTCCTTTGACTTTTTCCTCCTTGGGCGCATTTTGGCCTGTGTGAAGGGCGAGCCCAACACTTAGAGAAATTTCATGACCTCCAGCTGAGATGGGCGCATTTTCAAGGAAGTGAAGGATGAAGTTCCAGACTTAGCTATTTTTCTTGCCCTCGCCAGCTTCTCATGCCCTGCTATTTATAGTAAGCCTTCTCAATTTTGCACTTCTGAAGCCCGGAACGACTTGAAATTTTGCTCACTGCATCATCATAACCTCGTTGTCCTGTCGACATTGCCACTTTTGGTCACCCTGCTATTTTTAGCTCGTTTCCGGAGGTGGTTTACTATAAATAGTAACCTCTCGTTTCTGATAGCTCCATTGCTCCGATTGATTTGAAATTTTAATGAGGCGCTCCTCACCACGTGACCTGTTGGCTGACACTGACGCATGCACTTGATTTACTATTTTTAGCCAGTTTCCAAATTGTCTTACTATAAATAGTAAGTGCTCTGTTTGACTTGTAATTTCACCAGCAGATAGCCTGAAGGATGCTGATCGCGGTGGTTTACACCCGTTTTCGAAAATTTTGACTTTTTACGCCTATTTTTAGGCTCCGAAGTTGGAAACCCTAATTTGCTTTGCATGCGTATCAAATGAACTCTGTTTCTCTTCGTTTCTGTGGTACTGCGATTAGCTCGTGAATCTGAACTGCTGGGAAGCGGCTGCCGGGACACACCTGCTAAAAATAGCAAGTTCCTTACTGAGTGAGAATCTCCGTTTGCATGTCACACCATCGCGAAGGTCTTTAAAAACCCAGAAGGAATATCCAGACATGCAAAGAAAAACTCTGCATCTGGACCCTAAAATTCGTGTCGGAAGCCAGACTGCTAAAAATAGTAAGTTGTCCGTTTTCGCTCAGATTTTGCATACGAGTAGCCTGATACGTTCTGAATGCAATGTGACTGTCGGAATCTCAAAAATGCTGACGGATTGCCTGCAATTTCACACTTACTAAAAATAGTAAGTATCTCAGAATCGGATGAAAACTTGCTGAGAGCCTGCTCGAAGCACACTGACAACAATGTTAAGCTCAATTTTCAATATATTCACCCTATTTGACCTCAAACGATGAAACCCTAATTTCAGACTTGGCCAATTTCACATTTAAACTCACTGACGGGCGCAACCCCCGAAAGGCGGACATCAGAAAAGAGACAGAGCGAGAGAGAGAGAAGAAAACCCAAGCCAAAAGACCAGAATGGAGCAAAAATTAGGGGTCCCCATCTTGAATGGGGCGATGTGTGAAAAGGTCACAACAATCAGCAAATTGAATATTTAGTAATTCATCATTGTCAGGTAGTATCAAACCTTTCACTTTGGGAGACATACTATTCTCTCTCAGTAGGTAATGGAGAGCATCAAAAGCAATTACAAACAGGGTAGGAGCAATGGGGCACCCCTATTTGATTGATCTTTCCAATTGGATAGCTTCAGATCTAGACCCATTCACCTCTACCAGGGTAGAGGAATCTTTCAAGAGAGTGCCAATCATTTTTGAAAATTCCTTAGGAAACCCAAAGTCTTCCAGAGCCATTTTTAGAAAGGACCACTCCACTCTGTCATAAGCCTTCTCAAAATCCAAGAGGAGCATTGCAACATTCTGTTGAGATCTTTTGGCCCAGTCAAGAGCTTCCCAGCTAGTTATCAAGTTTTCAAGGATATATCTGCCTTTGATAAACTAGTGGCTTTGGTTTTGACTCTTCTACTATGGCTTATATTGTACAAATTCTTCCTCTTGTAATTTTGTCTCTGGTGTATTTGTCATTGGTTCCAAGGTTTTCTCGGTCTCTTAACCTGATTTTTTGAATCCCTTTCGGGATGGATTTTATTTTATGGTGTCAACAAGTCTAGAAATGTATTCCTCTTGGTGATCCTTGGATCAGACTATTCTTCTTTTCTATGAATTAGTGTGGGTCATATAGACCCAACAACTTGTTGATGTGTTTTTCGTGGCCGCACCAAAGCAGAATAAAGTCGCCAACGGCTACCCTATTCTCTCTTGATCAAAGTATCCAGCATGCTAAGATTGCTAGAAAGTTCATGCGTTCAACTCCAAGGTTCTTTCAGTGCGAATAGACTCAGTTGGCTCGATGTGATTTTGCTGGTATTTCAAGGGGACTTACACAATTGTTCGATAGCTGACAGCAGACAGCGGACTAAGGGCTTTCATGTAATTCAAATGATTTGGCAAGTGGGCACAAGTTTCCTAAAGATAACCAGAAATGAACTGAAATTAAATGAGTGTAGGGATAAGAGTGTTCTAGTCTACTCTAAAGCGTGGAACACGGCGATCAATTCTCACAGACTTCAACCAAGCTCCGTTTTGCCTCACTTCGGACAGCTTCCGCGGAACTGGTGCAATCTTCAGAGGAGTGACTCAAGATGTTCAGATCACGATTTAGCATGAAGACACCATCACAACGATGCATGCCAACATATAAACCATAATCGAAGTTAAGTTTTACAAAGTTCCTAGTTGACCACGCAAGGCGAACCCATCGTCAGCGAGCCCGCTAGTGGTATGGACAAACGAAGTCTTGTTCAAATCGAGCACCACATTCCACAATTACTAAGTACTAGCATGAAATGAAATCTACTTTACTTTAAGCTACTTCAAGATGCTACGTGAATTGGAAGGATGAAGAAGCCTCAACAACTACTCATAACAAAGAAGAAATCACCATCAATGAAAATTCTTTTATTATGAAAGCATTCATGACAACTTCTTACAAAGTATTCAATGGGAAGACTTTCCTTCCTCTTCAATCTAAACTATACTATCAACTATCTAATTGCTCTCTACTCCTTCTCTGCTATCCTAACTCTGCTCTCTACTTCTAATTTCTAATGAGATACAAATGAGGGGGACTCCCCCTTTTATAGATGGCCAAGTCCAACGGACGACTCAGATTACAATCGGCTGGATGGCCTAGATTGTGCCACCTCAGCCCTAAACAAGATTTGCCCTAAAAACCGCCATAATGGAGAGTGGGGCAATAAATGAGCAATTAATGGCCACCATCTTCTAGAAGATTCCCGTTTGTAGGCGTGTTCACACTGCTCTCGATCTTCTTCTTGACGTCGTTCTTCAACTTCTTCTTTGTCACTGGAGTTATACTAAGTCTCGACACTTAGCCATTTTCTTGCAACTTTTCTTCCTTCGAGGTTGAAATGTCATCTTGGATTATGTTCTTCATCACTTAAGTCATCACCGCCTGGTCTCGACGTTCCTCCTGCAAAACAAGCAAGGAGAAGGGTATTATAACACTTCATAATATAAATTTAACTTACTTACCAGGATTTTCGCGCTTTAACTTCCAAGAGTTCATCGTTTTCCTCTAGCACAACTTTGCTTTCTTCATGATTTTCCAACATCTTGACTTCAACTGTATTCCCCTTTACTTTTCCAGTTGAGGTGTTTGCAATTTTGATCTCATTCATCTCTGGCTCAAGAAGACCATCCTCACGAAGAATTTGAGCAAATTCACCTAGGCAGTTCCTTTCAAATTCATCGTCTGGAGAATTTCACCTTGAAAACACATTTTCTTCACTTTGCCTTAGAAAATTTTTAAATTTTCCCTTAGGAAAACTCATCAATCCTGTGCCCATCAAAAATCTCCATCCTGAAGGCCTCGACGAACTGTGGAAGACATTAAAATCCATTCTTCATCAGAAATCTTCAATACCCAGAAGAAAATTTTCTTCAGAACGCGTCGAACTCATGGGTGCACAACGAACGGGTTCATTTAAATTTTTAAGATTTTGAACCTAGGAAAATAATTCATCATGAAATTTAATCCCGTTCTTCATCTCAGTGGACATCCTGTTGCTCTAACTTGGAAAATTTTTATCAACCTGTAATGCCAACATTTTCCGGCTTCACCTCTGGCAATTCTGCTCACGCTTTAGGAAAATTCACCACCTTGAGTTCTAGGCGTATTTTCTAAGGAAGAAAATACTTTGCCTTAGAAAAATTTTAGATCACTTTGAAAATTTTGCCTTAGAAAAATTTCGCCTTGGAAATTTTTAGCTTTGATCACTTTGCCTGTGAGAAATTTTTTATCCAACTTCATCCATCTCAGAGAATTTTCTTTCAAAACACATCATGCCCAACATGCTTTATTTTATTCATCACTTTGCATTTTATTCTCCATAAAATTTCCAACGCCTTAGCAATTATCATCAACATCTTTATCTCACTTACCACCTTGTATTTCACCTTAGGCGCAAATAGCATATGCAAGAGGATACGCCTAGCATTTCATTTCACTTCTTATTCACCACCTTACGCGCATATCACATTTGAAGAAGGATGAAAATTGTTGACTTGTTGACTTTGCATGGGCGCATTTGTGTGAGAGAGAAGAATTTTAAATCTCCAACGCCTTGGCATGTGACTCTTCACCTTCTTTTCTTTTGTCCTCACATGGCTGCTTTTGGGCTCATTTTGGCATGCTTGAAGGATGAACGCCTTTGACTCCTTTGACTCACTTGCTTTTGGGCGCATTTGAACATGCATAAAGGATGGGCGCATTTAGGGGGTGGTGGAGGATATTTCCATGCCTTAGAAATTTTTGCTATCAACTCTCTCAACTTGGGCGCATTTTGATGGGTGAGGTGGATGAAAAACTTTGACTTTCTTTGACTTGCCATCCTTCTTGTTGCATGGGCGCATTTTGGCCTAGGAGGTGAATTTTTATACTTAGAATTTTTTTTTGAATGCTACTAGCTTGCATGTGGGCGCATTTTGGCATAGGAGCAGGATGAACTTTCTTGCCTTAGAATTTTTTTCTTGATGTCCCTTGTAGCTGGGCGCATTTCACATGTGATAGAGGATGAAAATTAACACTTAGACAAATTATAGCAACTCCTCAAGGATGGCGCATTTGGAGGTGGCAGGTGGATTTGACAATGACTTAGAAACTTTTTCAAACTTCTTCATCCCTTGAGGGCGCGTTTTACCCCTGGAGGTGGATGAACACTTGGAATATTTCCATGCTTGGCTTGCTCTCCAGCTGAAGTAGGTGCATTTGGCCTAGGGTGGAGGATGAAACTCAGACTTAGACATTTTTCTAACCTTCTGCCAGGGTCTCCATGACTGCTATTTATAGTAAGTCCTTCAATTCTTGCATCTCTGATGCTCAGAATGATTTGAAATGTTGAACGTTGGATCTTCACGACCTTGTTACCCTGTTGACACTGCTATTCTGAGTTGACCTGCTAAAAATAGCATATTTCTGGAGGTGGCTTGCTATAAATAGTAATTGCCCGCTTCTGATATCTCCACAACTCCGATTGACTTGAAATTTGAATGGCGTGTTCCTCACCACGTGACCTTACTGCTGACATCAGCGCATGCAACTGATTTGCTATTTTTAGCCTGTTTCCAAACTGACTTACTATAAATAGTAAGTGCTATTTGCTCTCAAATTTTATCGCAGATAGCCTGAAGGATGCTGATCGCGGTGGTTTACACCGGTTTTCGAAAATTCTGACTTTTTACCCTTTTTCAGGCCCCGAAGCTGGAAACCCTAATTTGTTCTGCATGCATATCAAATGATCTCTGTTTCCTCGTTTCGTTGCATTGCGATCAGCTCGTGATTCTGAAGTGGGAGGCGGCCGCCGGGATGCACCTGCTAAAAATAGTAAGTTCCTTATTGAGTGACTATCTCCATTTGCATGTCATATCACTGCGAAGCTCTCAAAAAACCCACAAGGAATATGCGACATGCAAAGAAAACCCTGACATGCAAACCCTAAAAATAGCCTTGGAAGACTGAATTCTGAAAGTTGTCGTTTAGTTTTGCATGTTATACCATCGCGAAGGTCTCTCGAAAAACCCGGAAGGAATATCAGACATGCAAAGAAAACTCTGCATCCTGAAATTTGTCCCGGAAGCTGGACTGCTAAAAATAGAAAGTTGCCCGTTTCAGTTCAAATTTCGCACGCGAGCAGCTTGGTGTGTTCTGAATGCAACATGACTGTCGGAATTTCAAAAATGTTGAAGGATTGCCCGTAATTTCACACTTACTAAAAATAGTAAGTACCTTAGAATCTGATGAAATTTTAGTGAAAGCTTGCTAGAAGCACACTGACAGCAATGTTAATCTCAAATCTCAATTTATTCACCTCGTTTGACTTCAAATTGGCTGAAAAGTTCAAAACCCTAATTTTCAGACTTGGCCAATTTCATGTTTAGGCTCACAGACGGGAACGTCCCCAGAAAGGCAAATATCAGAAAAGAGATAGAGAGAGAGAGAGAGAGACAAAGACCAAAGCCAAAAAGATCAGAATGGAGCAAAAATTAGGGGTCCCCATCTTGAATGGGGCGATGTGTGAAAAGGTCACAACACAACTGTTCTTTGTGTGATTGTTTTGATTTTTGTTGTTGGCTCTTGAAGTGCTTGCCTCCCTATTCTGATTCCTGGAAGTATTTGTATTATTCTCCATCTTGTGGAGCATTTGACCCAACATGTCTATCATTAAATTAATTTTTTTTTCTTTATCAGCATCTATTTCTTTATTAAAATCCCAATTTGAAGCATTCAATTGTTGGCTTTTCAGTCACAGGCTAGCAAGATTTGGCTCTGATACCATTTATAATGTCCCTTTTAAATTTTCCTTAATTTTCTTTGAATATAATAATCCCTAACTCACAATTATAGTAATTTGCAACATAATATCCTTAATGATTCAGAAATTTCTGATAATATCATAATAATTAATTATGTATATCAGAGTTTCAAAAAATAGTTTTTGAATGACCAAATTGTCTCTTTCCTGCAGTTGGTAAAACAGTCCTTTTTCTGCAGTTATTTATCTTCAATGGAATGTTTTAGAAATATCTCTAAATTTTCCTGAATTAGGGGTTTTCGTCTACCAACTCAATGATGGAAATTAGCGGGTTTTTGTCCTCTAATTTCAGACCTTGAGGGGTTTTGTCCTCAAGTTGCTGAACCAGAGTCCATGCTTCACAAGGAGTGATAAGTAGATACAAAAATATATTCACAATTCTTCCTTCTTCTCCTTGATTGTACTGCCTTAAATAGATTATTTCTTCAACAGTCACAACTCTTCAAAATACACCTTGATTGATATTATTATTGTTTAAAAATAAATTTTTATCATAATTTCATTTTATAATAGTAATTAGTTCTTCCTTTGGCAACTTCTACAATTCCCTGTGATTTGATCTCCTTGGACTGGCAGCACCAATAAATAATTTTAGCGACTAAATTATGCAATTTATGACAGGGGGTGGCAGATCTGTTTCTAACTTGACTGAAAGACTTGGCAAATCTAATAATTTCTGTCTTCTATGATTTACCTAAAACTCACTGTTTCTTTTTCTGTCATTCCTTATCTACTATGGCAGCCTTGCGACGTCATTCTCATTTTCTGCAAATTTCACCATGTAGTCCAGTTATAGTCACAGCTCATCGCCTAATTGCCAAATTCCCAAGATCCACGGGAATGTTTGGCATTGGGTTAATTTTCTTTTAGTTTTAAGGAGTGGGCATTACACAAAGTTACAGAAATTAAAGGAGGATTCTCTCCAAGTTAGGCACCAGTCCATTGTTACAAAGGGAATAGATTTATGGACCTGGGAAAAAATTTATGACACATGTAATTTGGATGAAACATAGTGAAACTAATGTTTTCATTTTGTATAACACGAAAGGATTACTTTGCAGTTGTCTTTTTATAAGATTTAGTTATAGTTTTCTGTTGCTTGGATAAGATATAGCTTCATAATTCTTCATCTTTTCAAGTAAATGGCAAATTTCTGGTTTTAGGATTAAAAGCACTGCAGCTTATGCTTAGTTTCTGAGTTTGTTGGATATTAACAGGTCTAGATAGGATATCAGTAGATATTAAGAATATTGCATAGTCTTAAATTTTATCAAAACATGCTGAAGATGTCTGTAGTGATGTTTTGGAGATAAGCCTGTTTTCTTTCAAATAACTATGTTTTGTAATTGAATAGGGTGTGCAATTGGAGAAATATGTTGCTGAACCTGTTAACTTACATGGAGGCCTTGTAATGCTTAAGGTATACTGCATATGCATTATTTGAGGGCACTGAAACAAATACTATGGTCTAGTTTATGTAACTGAACTGATCTTGTGGTCTTCAAGAAGTTTATTGTTTAAAACTTTGGACTGGATTAATTTCCATTAAAGTTGGTTGTTACATGCTTGCAGGGACGAGTAAACACTAGTGATGTTTTCGGAGTTTCTAATTCAGACCTGGTCGCTGGGAAATATGAAGGTACATGATGCATTACACATAAAAAATATTCTTTGCTTTTTGTAGATATTTCTGCCTATGATAGTTTTATTGTCATGTAATTCTTTATATTATTACGATCATTTATGGCAATGATTTAGAGTGATAGTTCCTTTTATAATGATCAGGAGGGCTAAAGCTGTGGGAAAGTTCCATAGATTTAGTCAATACACTCAAACGTGAAATTCAAGATGGTCAGTTATCATTTAGGGGCAAGCAAGTCTTGGAGGTAATGATTTCTTAAGTGAAGATTTGGAGCTTTCTCTGTTATATCTCTTCATCTTCCACACTTTCTTGACAGTAAAATGAATAATTCTACTTCCATAATCATGTTTTTAGTATAATATAATGATGAATGATTGTAGTTCATTGTATGTTTTTTCTATCTCGACTTTATAGTTGCAAGAATTTCCTGATTGATTGTTACTCTTTCTGTTTATCAAATTAGACTATTGCTTAATGTGTCTTTCACATTCTGAATAAGTCTTCAGTGTCTTACTTTTTTATATGCCTTGACATCTGGTGGATAGTACCCAGTGCTGGCATTCTTGTTCCATTATATCTAATTTCAATATCCACAAAGTATATAATTACTGAAGGTCCACAATTTAGTCTCACTAATGGCATATAGGAGTCATGCATGAGAATTGCTGAAGTTATGCAAGGAAATGTCAATTGGAACATTGTGGGCCTGAAATATGCTAACCAATTTTTTCGAAGGAATTACACAACATAACCAGCAATAGTTAACTGGATTAGCGTTAGCATCAAACTGAAAAAAAAACCAAACTGGAAAAAACTACTCGACGTCAAGAATGTGCACTCAAGATCCCATTGCGGGCGAGGTGCTAACATATGACGGAGTGTTGAATTAAAACTAGAAATTATTAGGCGGATAACCAGCCATGAAGAACATTTCCACACTACCACCAAACAGTGGGGGGAAAAGATTACAATTAAAACAATTCGTCTGCTGCGGCGGGCATCCACAGAATTGTGGGGATTCGCCACTTGAAAGTGGGTACAATGATATAACAGATTCTTTCTCCGCACTGGCGGTAAACCGTCCAGGGGTAATTAATTAGAATTTAATCAAGTAGTTGCAGCAATAATAATGGGTTAGATTAGTACTACTAATCAAAACCTTACAATTCAAAATACTGCAAAAACATGAATTACAATGATAGAGAAATGAGATAAGAAGATAAGAATGAATTCCAATAATGTTCTTTGCTTTCCAATGAAAGAAATATGATTAAAACAGAAAGCTTATAAATCTGATGTAAAATCCTGAGTTCTGGAAATTCATATCAGCAAACTGGAAATCAATAAAATACTCATAACTCATTCATTTCACCTCCAAATTGACTGAAACTAAATGCAATGGATTTCTAGAAGGTAGGCGACCAAACTAGGAGGAAGAAACAGCAGCAATTCTCGTCCTTTATTTTCTGACACAATTCCCAATGCAAACTGAAATGTATGGCCTTGAGAAGGGGCGATTTTAGCTTTAAAAAATGTAGACTTCAAATTAAACTCCAAAACTTGGAGGAAAGGGGCGCCCTTGCCAGACAAATACAATGCAAAAGTACCCAGAATCAAATTAATTTTATTCCAAGAGCTGCTAACAGAATTCACTTTCAGCTGTAGAAACATCAGCAACTTCAAAATCTGGAAAATTCTTCAAAACTTCAACTATAAGCACAAATCTACTAGTCTGGATGAGAAGCTGCAAAAACCAACCAGGTGTTGTATTTCAAACACGAAATTGGATAGTGGCTAGGAGGTAGCATCCTCGAAACATGAGTTCAAATGTCATTCCGACAGCATAACAGTATGATAACATGAATGGATCAAAAGCTGGAGCAAAAACCTTCATTAAATAAGAGCTCATAACTCTCCAAATTCCTGAGAAGCATATCAAAGGACACAGGAGACCTTTCAAATTCCCAAAATCATTCAACTTCTCAAGATGGCGTCCAAAAATGCCTAATAAGAATTTCACTTTATTTAAAAATTCACTTTTATAAAAGTGGCGTCCACTTTTCCAAGGCAAAATATTCTTGACAAAAATTATTAAAACTCCTCATGAAGGCGTCACCCTTCAAGGTCCCCGTTTTAAACACAACTTAAAGTTGTTCAACTAGGCCAAGGGGGTCAACTGCATAATATAACTTTGATGCCTTTATTCATCATAAAAAATGCCTTAAGTGGATAAACAAGAACTGCAAATAAATGCTCCAACTGGACATGAAGTACTGAAAGCTGACAAACTCCATACTGCCTAAAATAGAATTTACTATAAATAGTAAACTCTCGAAAAATGCCGAGGAACCTCAGAACTGGAAACCCTAAATTTACCTCATACATGCCTACAGGCTTCCGGAATAGGCGGATGAGAGTCAGAACAGATTACTAATGAGAAGGGGACATTACAGTCCGCCCTCCTCGAAATTGCTTGTCCTCAAGCAACTGAAAAGATGGATGCAACAAAATCTGTTCTCCTTCCCACGTGGCATCTTCAATAGGCAAATTCCTCCATCTAACCAAATATTCTTTGATTGTCCTTCTCCTCAAAGAACGCTCTCTAGTATCAAGGATTTCTTCAGGAATCAACACCAACTGACCTTCCTCATCCAATGGAGGTAATTCTGATGTAGCCACCACGTTGTGTCCAATTGCCTTCTTGAGGCGTGACACATGAAAGACATTATGTACTTTGCTTTCAGCTGGAAGCTCCAACTCATAAGCAACTTCACCAATCCTCTTGGTGATTTTGAAAGGACCATAAAAACGTGGCTTCAACTTTTCTGCACCACTTTTCTTGAGAGAAGATTGTCTATATGGTTGAAGCCTCAAATAGACCATGTCCCCAACTTCAAAAGACCTCTCAATACGCTGCTGATCAGCGTATAACTTCTGCTGATTTTGAGCTTGTTGCAGATTTTCCTTGAGAGATTTCAAGATGTCTTGGCTCTGTTGTAACATATCCTGTGCTTGTGGAGCTCTACTATCACCAAACACTAAATCAACAAAATTAGTAGCTTCATAACCATAAAGAGCCATAAAAGGTGACATCTTAATTGACATGTGATAAGAAGAGTTATAACAATACTCTCCTAAATGAAGCCATTTAATCCAAGCTCTTTGCTGTCCTGAAACATAGTTTCTCAGGTATCCCTCTAACCATTTGTTCACAATTTCTGATTGCCCATCTGTTTGTGGGTGATAACTAGTGCTTGGAGTAAGCACTGTCCCACTCAATCTGAAGATCTCTTGCCAAAAAACACTTAGGAACTTGCTGTCCCTATCACTGACAATAGTTTTAGGCAATCCATGCAAACGGAAGACCTCTCTGAAAAACAACTCAGCCACTTGAGCTGCTGTAAACGAAGTGGTAACAGCAAAGAAATGAGCAAATTTTGTTAGTCTATCAACCACAACAAAAATACAATCACGTCCTTGCACCTTGGGCAACCCCGTGATGAAATCCATGGCAATACTTTCCCATTTCTGATTCGGAATGGGCAAAGGCTGAAGTAGACCAGCTGGATAAGAGTGTTCATTTTTATTTCTTTGGCAAATCGGACACTCTCTAATGTAGTTCAAGACTTCTTCTTTCAACCCTTTCCAAGTGAATCTTTCACGAATCTGCTTATAAGTCTTGAAAATCCCTTGATGACCAGCAAGGGGAACATCATGAAAAGATTGTAGAATCTTTTTTTTAAGCTTAGATTCTTGCACTAAAAAGATTCTATCTTTGTAGTAAATTATCCCATCAACCAACTTATACCTTTCATCAACCAAATGACCTTCTAGCAAGCTGGTTGCAAACTGATTTTTAACATAATCAGCAGCAATTAACTCCTTCCAATCTGCTGATAACTCACAAAGTGACTGCAAATGAGGCCTTCTTGAAAGAGCATCAGCCACTATGTTATTTTTCCCTTTGACATATTCAATGTCAAAGTCATATGCTTGGAGCTTACTTACCCACTTCTGCTGCCTTTCATTCAAATCCTTTTGGCGCATAAAATGTTTAAGACTATTGTGGTCAGTCTTAACAACAAATTTACTTCCCACCAAGTATTGACGGAATTTAGACAAAGCATGCATGATGGCAAGCATCTCTTTGTCATAAATAGAGTAAGTTTTTTCTGCCCCTCTCAACTTCCGGCTCTCGAAGACAATAGGATGTTTGTCTTGCATTAGAACAGCTCCAACACCTTCACCTGAAGCATCACACTGTAATTCAAAAGGTTTTGTAAAATCCGGAAGTGCCAACACTGGACACGTACTCATGATTTGCTTAAACTTATCAAAAACTTCTTGTGCCTTCTTAGTCCAAAGGAAAGCTCCTTTCTTTGTAAGATCTGTGAGAGGTGCTGCTTGATGAGAGTATCCTTTCACAAATCTTCTATAAAATCCACAGAACCCTAAAAATCCTCTCAAATGAGAAATATTCTTTGGAGTTGGCCAATCAAGAATGGCCCTTATCTTTTCTGGATCCACTTTTACACCCTTTGAACTGATAATATTGCCAAGATATAAGAGTTCTGTCAACCCGAACTCACACTTTGATTGTTTGGCGAACAAACATTCCGCCTCTAAAATACTAAGCACTTCTTCCAAATGCTTAAGGTACTCTTCCCATGACTTACTGAATATGAGAATATCGTCGAAGAAGACGAGCACAAACTTCCTCAACTGCTGTCTAAAAATCTTGTTCATACAAGATTGAAATGTAGCTGGAGCATTTGTCAAACCAAAAGGCATGACAAGAAATTCAAAATGCCCAAAATGGCATCTAAACGCTGTCTTCTCTATAGCCGCCTCCCTCATTCTGATTTGGTGATAGCCTGAACGAAGATCAATTTTCGAGAAGAACATGGCCCCGTGGAGCTCATCAATAAGCTCATCAATCCTAGGGATTGGATATCTATTCTTGATGGTTTTATGATTTAATGCGCGGTAGTCAACACACATACGCATTGTACCATCTTTCTTTTTGACTAGCACCACTGCAGAAGCAAAATGACTCTTGCTTGGTCTAATGAAACCACTTTCCAACAACTCCTTGATGGCTTTTTCAATTTCATCTTTCTGCCTCTTTGGATAGCGGTAAGGTGTAGTCATGACAGGTTTTGCTCCTTCTTCTAACTCAATCACATGCTCAGAACCTCTTTCAGGAGGTCTTCCAGGAGGTAGGCTTCCAAAGACTTTGCTCTTCTTTGAAAGTAAGGCTTGAATATCAGGATGATATTGCCTTTTCTCCTCTACCGGATCAGCTGGTAGAACCATACATTCAGCAGCCCATTCAACCTGATCGTGACGGATCAGCCTTTCCATCCTTTTCAAAGACACAATTCGAGGACCTCCATTTGACATCTCTCTTAGAACAACCTTCCTTCCATTAGATTGAAATTTAAGCTCCATGGTTTGCAAATTTAATGTGATCTCACCAAGAGATCGCAACCATTGTATGCCCAACACAACATCAGTGTCTCCAATTCCCACCACATAAAAATCATCTTTAATCTCATGATTCCCTAATTGCATAGAGAGGTTAGGAATCTTCCTTGTGCAAGACATAGTAAAACCATCAGCAACCATTACCTTGAAACCATCAAATTCTTCAGTCTTCAAACCTTTTCTAGCAACTAGTCCTTCATCAATAAAATTGTGAGTTGCTCTGGTATCAATTAGAGCAACTATCCTTTGTGAATTTACAACTCCATGAACCCGAAATGACTCATTTTTTTGAAAACTTGATAGTTGTGCAAAAGCACTACCATCTCCCACCTCTTCGGACTTGTCTTCTGGATCTTCTTCACCTTCACTACCTGCTGATTCGTATTGCTGATCAGACGAATCAGATTCTGATCCATAATCAGAATAGCCCTCCATTCGATTTGCTTTGCCTCTTCCATAGCAACGGTGACCTTTAACCCAAGGATCACGGCAAGTGTAACAAACTCCATCTTTTCTAAGTTGTTCTTTGAGCTCTTCTGACAACCTTGGTGGAAACTTCTTGGGCAGATTTGAAGAAGGTTTTTTATCTTTCTTATGGCTGAATGGTTTTGAGTGAAACTTAGGTCTTGGGGCTGCCAACTCCATGCTCCTAGCTTTCTTGATAGCTTTATCTAATGTTGGTGGATCAAATGCTTTGACCCAACCCTTCAAAGGCTCCATTAAACCTTCAGCAAAAAGAACTACAAGTCTTCTTTCAGTAATGTTAGGCACCATTACTGACAACCTCTGAAAATCAGCCACATAGTTTTCTAGAGATCCTTGCTGTTTCAATTGTGCCAATTCTCTAAATCTCAATTCTGGATCTTTGGTATCAAACCTTTCAATCAACTTATTGGTAAACTCTCCATATGTGCGAACGAGGTTATGGCCAAGAGTGACCAAACCATGAGTCCACCATTCATGAGCTATCCCATCTAAATCCAAAGTAGCAAATTTGATAGCATCTTCTTCCGGCATGGGTCTGAGAGAGAGGTAGTTATCTAACTTTTGTACCCACGATCTGGCTGTACACTTATTACTACCATCAAAATGTTCCATAGTGATCTTTCCCAATGCTTGGTAGAAGTCATTTCTAGGCATCATAGGACGTTGTTCAGTCCTTCCTCCATTTCTTCGGCTCCTTTGATTCATGAATTGGTCAAAGGTCCAAGTACCTCTCAAATCAAGAGGTAAAGAAACGTACTCCATGTAAGCTTGACGTGCATCATCAGCAAAGTTTGGAGCAGCTTCAACCGGTTGTTGCTCTTCCCTTGGTGTGAAGACTGGAAAAAGGGGTCTAGAGAATGACCCACTAGGAATTGCAGCATGCTGACCCACAATTCTGTCTCTTGTATTCACCTCAGGACTGCCACTATTGTTATTTCCATTAACTCCACTGCTTTCTCCAGTTGAGTTATTTTGGGGCTGAATGATATTCTGATCTGCTTGCTGGTCCAACTTGGACAATAATCGGGACATCATATCTATCATCCCATCAAACTTCTTCTCAACTCTGTCCCTCTCTTCATTATCTCTCCTTATAGTGTCTGACATTATTACAACTGTTTTCTCAACCACTTCCACTGAATTATCTGAACCTTCCACTGTTTTACCAAGATCTCTTAGGACTCCTGAGAAGGTCTCTGCCTCTGGAACGGGTGGAAACTGATGCTGATTTCTAGCCTGACTTCTGTGTATGGCCTAGTATCTCTTTCACTCATCAGATAACCAACTGCAAATTGCCACAGGATGGCAGGGTCTTCTGCTCTGATACCACTGAAATATGCTAACCAATTTTTTCGAAGGAATTACACAACATAACCAGCAATAGTTAACTGGATTAGCGTTAGCATCAAACTGAAAAAAAAACCAAACTGGAAAGAACTACTCGACGTCAAGAATGTGCACTCAAGATCCCATTGCGAGCGAGGTGCTAACATATGACGGAGTGTTGAATTAAAACTAGAAATTATTAGGCGAATAACCAGCCATGAAGAACATTTCCACACTACCACCAAACAGTGGGGGGAAAAGATTACAATTAAAACAATTCGTCCGCTGCGGCGGGCATCCACAGAATTGTGGGGATTCGCCACTTGAAAGTGGGTACAATGATATAACAGATTCTTTCTCCGCACTGGCGGTAAACCGTCCAGGGGTAATTAATTAGAATTTAATCAAGTAGTTGCAGCAATAATAATGGGTTAGATTAGTACTACTAATCAAAACCTTACAATTCAAAATACAGCAAAAACATGAATTACAATGATAGAGAAATGAGATAAGAAGATAAGAATGAATTCCAATAATGTTCTTTGCTTTCCAATGAAAGAAATATGATTAAACAGAAAGCTTATAAAT
This sequence comes from Sequoia sempervirens, assembly GCA_007258455.2. Classification (NCBI taxonomy): domain Eukaryota; kingdom Viridiplantae; phylum Streptophyta; class Pinopsida; order Cupressales; family Cupressaceae; genus Sequoia; species Sequoia sempervirens. Next base: position 94,423 of record VDFB02026488.1, on the reverse strand, counting down.
CTGATGTAAAATCCTAAGTTCTGGAAATTCATATCAGCAAACTGGAAATCAATAAAATACTCATAACTCACTCATTTCACCTCCAAATTGACTGAAACTAAATGCAATGGACTTCTGGAAGGTAGGCGACCAAACTAGGAGGAAGAAACAACAGCAATTCTCGTCCTTTATTTTTTGACACAATTCCCAATGCAAACTGAAATGTACGGCCTTGAGAAGGGGCGATTTTAGCTTTAAAAAATGTAGACTTCAAATTAAAATCCAAAACTTGGAGGAAAGGGGCGCCCTTGCCAGACAAATACAATGCAAAAGTACCCAGAATCAAATTAATTTTATTCCAAGAGCTGCTAACAGAATTCACTTTCAGCTGTCGAAACATCAGCAACTTCAAAATCTGGAAAATTCTTCAAAACTTCAACTATAAGCACAAATCTGCTAGTCTGAATGAGAAGTAGCAAAAACCAACTAGGTGTTGTATTTCAAACACGAAATTGGATAGTGGCTAGGAGGTAGCATCCTCGAAGCATGAGTTCAAATGTCATTTCGACAACATAACAGTATGATAACATGAATGGATCAAAAGCTGGAGCAAAAACCTTCATTAAATAAGAGCTCATAACTCTCCAAATTCCTGAGAAGCATATCAAAGGACACAGGAGACCTTTCAAATTCCCAAAATCATTCAACTTCTCAAGATGGCGTCCAAAAATGCCTAATAAGAATCACTTTATTTAAAAATTCACTTTTATAAAAGTGGCGTCCACTTTTCCAAGGCAAAATATTCTTGACAAAATTTATTAAAACTCCTCATAAAGGCGTCACCCTTCAAGGTCCCCGTTTTAAACACAACTTAAAGTTGTTCAACTAGGCCAAGGGGGTCAACTGCATAATATAACTTTGATGCCTTTATTCATCATAAAAAATGCCTTAAGTGGATAAACAAGAACTGCAAATAAATGCTACAACTGGACATGAAGTACTGAAAGCTGACAAACTCCATAGCATAGTTTGCAGACTCGGCTGGACTCGGCAGACTCGCCGCGGACTTGGGAGTCCATTGGCCAGCCGAGTCGACTCGCCACGGACTCGGGAGTCGAGTCCAGGAGAGTCCTGGGTCGGGACTCGGGAGTCCAAACTTAGGACTCAGAGAGTCCTGATTTCAGACTTGGGAGTCCCAACCCAGGACTCTCGTGTGTGGCTGGGAGTCAAAAGGGGTTAAAAAGAGTCCTGAGGTTGGACTCGGGAGTCCCAACCTAGGACTCTCCTATGTGGCTGGGAGTCAAAAGGGGTTAAAAACCCATGTTTTTCTTAACTTTTTCTTTCATTTTAACAGTCAAGTTTGTGAAATACAAGTCTGCAAATTGATTGGGGTTGAAAGAAGCCAGGATTATATGTAAACATTTATAATCTTATGATGCTGTTATACATTGAAACTATGAGTATTTGATGACTATGAATGATTAAATTTCAATTATTGAGTGTTTGATGATCATATGACATGTGTAATCTTTGAATTATGAGTGTTTGATAATCAAATTAGGCTCTTATGTTCTCTAAATGCATTAATTTGTTCTTGTTTTTTTGTAAAACTACGGTTTTTTCTTGTCCTTCGAGTTTTCCGTGCCGAGTCCCGAGTCCCGTAAATATTTTGAGTCTCCGCGGCGAGTCCCTATGCTCCATACTGCCTAAAATAGAATTTACTATAAATAGTAAACTCTCAAAAAATGCCGAGGAACCTCAGAACTAGAAACCCTAAATTTACCTCATACATGCCTACAGGCTTCCGGAATAGGCGGATGAGAGTCAGAACAGATTACTGATGAGAAGGGGACATTACAGTCTAAGGCCCAACAACTACACCAAAAGACCGGCCTGTTAGTAAGGGCGGCTACCCAGGGTGTTAAGGGCGACAACTAGGGAGGAATCTTTCACCACCGAAGCCACCACCGGAGAATTTGGGGTCCTACGGAAGCCTGTCGGACATGTGGCCATCGGGACGCACCCAGCCACGCACAGGGGACATTACAACCCACCACGCTCTGCGGGTCTCGACCCCGAGACCTCGGCTCTGATACCACTAAGGCCCAACCACTACACCAAAAGACCGTCCTGTTAGTAAGGGCGGCTACCCAGGGTGTTAAGGGCGACAACTAGGGAGAAATCTTTCACCACCAAAGCCACCACCGGAGAATTTGGGGTCTTACGCATTTGGGGTCTTACGCAAGCCCGTCGGACACGTGGCCGTCGGGACGCACCCAGCCATGCATAGGGGACATTACAGGGCCCCCCATACCAATGCCTGGATTTTTTAAGTTGTAACTTTTCATTTATTATATAATTAATATGTACAATGTATCAGCACACTAATTTGAAAAATCACTAATTTCAGTAGGTGCATACTTTGCAGTAGGCTACACAAGGGAGTCAGGCAGGAGACATATTCTTTAGTATAGGAGATATCTCTAGCTGGCAAGAGACATCCCCCAACATTTCCTAGTGTCTTGGTTGAGGTCGGTTGCTAAAATAAGTAAATAACTGAAAAAACAGAATGAAGTAAATGAAATACCATAAGCCTTAAATGGTTGAAAAGAACTTACCCACGCCATTTCTCACTTGTTCAAAGTTCAAACAAATCAATAGCATGGAAGTTGAGGAGCACGCAAAACATTTCCATAGGATTTTGAGAAAAAGTGAGCAAGATTTAAAATATTGCATAGTTGGGCATCATAGATTTGCAGTGAAAATTAGCACATAATAGAGAACAACTAAGAGAGAAAAAGCTCATTTTCATTTACATTTCAATGTTTATAATGAATCACTTTCTTTCAATTTATTTATTTAAATTCATGCATGTGCATGTATTGTCACTATTGAGACTACATATTCTATCCTACATATCTCTGTCTAGATGTGCATATATTTGTCTATCATCTGTTTAGATTAAATAGTTCGGGGCTCCCTCAACCCCCCCACCTAGCGGCCATGGAATTATTACAACTTTACATCTTATCCATTCTCTTTTTGATATGAGATCTTAATATTATCTGAGAAGATGCTTTGCTCTTAGATTTTTCCTTCCTATTGGACACAGTAGTCCAATCACTTGAAACTTTCTCATTTTCTTCGTTCTTGCCACCCTAAACACCTTCAATCGAGGGGAAATCCTCATCTAAGGAATATGGATCACACCTGGTCAGTTTTCTAAACATTCAACATATTCATCATCCAAAGATACCACTAGCGGTAGTTGCTCATTCTCCTATAGCTACTAAGAAATTGCCCTATCTCCCTTTCATGGAGCATCCATAGGCTTTGATAAAGCTGTCTTCGAAATTGGGATTGAAGGCACATTTGTCAAAACCTTCATGGTAGGAGGAACTAGGGTAATAGAAGCCAATGAAAGTCCCTCCTTCAGTGATCTCCTCTAGAGGCTGTGTAATGTCCCCTTCTCAGCAGTAGATTCATTAGTTGACCATTAGCCTATTTCGGAGGTCCGTAGGCTAGTCGGAAGTGAAAATTAGGGTTTCCGGTTGCTTGGAGGTTTCTTTGGTGTTTTTAGGGGTTTGCATGCAAGAGTTTTTCAGTGTGGTTTCTAGGTCTTTTTGGGTTTTCAAAGAGATTTGAAGTGTCATAACATTCATCTGCATCAAGTGACTTTTCTGGACTTGCTATTTTTAGTAGGTTGCGACAGCTGCCCAATTTGTGCTCAAAATGCATTTGAAGTCACTTACTAGTTTTAATAGTATGCTATTTATAGTAAGTTCTATTTTTGGCAAGGCTATTTTTAGCAGCAGCTTAGTGGCTCAGTGCAGTGGCTATTTTTGGCAGAGTAGTTTGATCAGATTGGTCTCCAACACTCTTAGAGCTTGTTTTGGCAAGTTCAATTCTTTGCTGAATATAATGTTTAGGTGAAAAATATTTGCTAAGGTAATGTGGACGCCTAGCATGGAGACAATTGCAATTATGATGTATTTTTCACTTAAGTGACTTTTTTATGTTATATTTACTTTTTGATAAAGTATTATTCCTCATTTGCTTTGGATGACTTGGTCAAGGAGTCAAAATGCAACTCAAATGCAAATTGAAAATGGTGAATGTGAGTTTCATTTTGGGCGCCCTAATTGGAGGGAAAAGGTTTGAATTTGTGGAGAAGTTATAATAAGAGTGTTGGCCTTCATTTGTGACTATCCATTGCAAACATAATGAAGTGCTGCTGAAATTTCTTCAGACCCTTGCTTCAAAGAACACATACACCCATTTTATGTTATATTTACTTTTTGATAAAGTATTATTCCTCATTTGCTTTGGACGACTTGGTCAAGGAGTCAAAATGCAGCTCAAATGCAAATTGAAAATGGTGAATGTGAGTTTCATTTTGAGCACCCTAATTGGAGGGAAAATGTTTGAATTTGTGGAGAAGTTATAAATAAGAGTGTTGGCCTTCATTTGTGACTATCCATTGCAAACATAATGAAGTGCTGCTGAAATTTCTTTAGACCCTTGCTTCGAGGAACACATACCTGCTAGCTCATTTCAATTTCGTGCTTGCAAGATAGCACCTAGCTGAGTTTGAGACTATTCTTTACACTGAAGAGCAGATTGAGCATAATGAAGATGAAGTTCTTTGATGTTTTCTGATTTTGGTGAGTTTATTTCAGTTTTGAAGTTAATGGTTTTGTGCTTGGCTAAAGCACCTTTTCGCTCATGGCGCTTGACATGATTTTTATATGATTTTGGGCATTGGCTATATCTTCTCATCCATCCTAGGCGCCCCTTTTTGCAAAGTTTCAGATTTTATTTCAAAGTGGTTGATTTTATAAGCTGGTTGCCCTACTCCAAGAAGGCTGTACCACCTTTGTTGATGCATGGGGAAGCATGCTAAATCTTTTGGGACTGTTTGTTGCTGTTTGGTGGCTTGGGCTTGGTCGCCTACCTCCTAGGAGTTGTTTGCACTTTGTTTCATGTCATTCGGAGGTGTCCATGCAAAGTTTTGAGCATTCTAGAGGTTTGGAGTTTGCTGATTAGAGTTTTTTGAGTAGTGCACTTTCACATCAGATTGGTAAAAAGTTCCAGTTTTGGCTTTCTTTCATAGTTAGATAGCTTGTTTTGGTTTGGAGATCATTTCCTAACATTTTGGAGAGTATTGGATATCTTGATATCATTGTACTTGCAGATTGCTTCATATTTTGTAAGACTGAAATTAGTAGTATTGATTTAGTCATTTTATTTCTGCAATAAGCACTTTGTATTCCTACCGTTTGGTGGAAGAAGGCAGGCCTCGCCGCCTTATTTACTTTCAGTTTAGTTCTTTACTTTCATTCCCATTGAAAAGTGGAAGAGACAGGCTTCACCGTCTATTTCCTTTCAGCACTTTACTTCTTTGTACTGGTTGTTGAAAAGCGGAAGGGGTCGGCTAGCTGCCCAGACATTTCCATTTCAGTACTTTGTATTTCCACTCCCGTTGAATAAGTGGTCAATTTGCATTGCATTTCTAGCTGATCGGCTGAGCCGTCTTCATATTGTATTTCCAGCTTTCATTATATTTCAGCTAGCGAGCTCCTTCCACCGTATGCTCTCACCTCGCCCACACTGGGAACTTGGTGATTAGAAAGTGAAGGGTTGATTTTTAGTACTGTACTTTCAATTTGGATTTCATCTAACGATTCTCTTTCCACCATACGCTCTCGCCTTGCCCTCATTGGGATTTGGGTGATCAGAAAGTGAAGGGTTGCTTCAGTTGGTTTATCATTTCTCTAATGTCAATGGGTGAAATATTGTGCCCAAAAATCGAAAAAATTATAAGGGGATATTTTAGTGGTATTAGAGCTAGTTTTCTTGCCAGCTTGTGAAGTCAGAGTTATAGTTGTCAGATGAGTGACATGTTGACGGGTTTTTTATGACCGCACCAAAACAGAATAAAGTTACCAACGGTTACTTTATTCTCTCTTGATCAAAATATCCTGCATGCTAAGATTGCGAGAAAGATCATGCATTCAACTCCAAGGTTCCTTCATGCAGTGGATAGTCTCAGTTGGCTCGATGTGATTTGCTGGTATTTCAATGGGGACTTACGTAATTGTTCAGCTGAAGATCAAAGGGAAAGGGATTTTCACAAGAGTTTGAAAGATTTGTCAATGAAGTTCAGATTCCCTAATACTAACTAGAAAATACTGAATGTAAATGGTTGTAGGGCCTAAGAAAGTACTACTCTAAAGCGTGGGACATGGCAATCAACTCTCGCAAACTTCAACCTTGCTCTGCTTTGCCTCACTTCGGACAACCTCCACAGAACTGGTGCAATCTTCAAAGGAGTAACTAGAGGTATTTAGATCACAATTCAACATGAAGACACCATCACAACGACGCATATCAACATGTAAATCATAATTGAAGTTAAGTCCACAATGTTCCAGTTGACCACGCAAGGCAAACCCACCGTCAGTGAGCCCACTAGTGGTATGGATAAGTGAAGCTTGTTCAAATTAAATGCCACATTGCACAACTACCATCTACTTGCATGAAATGAAATCTATTTTACTCTAAGTTCTATTTTAAGATTCTATGCGAATTGGAAGGACGAAGAAGCCTCGCTAGCTACTCACAACAAAAGATGGAACCACAAGCAATGATAACTCTTTTTATTATGAGAGTGTTCACAACAACCTCTTACAAAGCATTCAAATTGAAAACTTTCCTTCCTCTTCAATCTAAGCTATCTCTAAGTTGTCTCTCTATGTCTAATGATCTAATCTTCTAACGATCTAATTATGTACAAATGAGGGGGGATGCCCCTTTTATAGATGGCCAAATCCAATGGATGACTCAAATTCAATTACAACAGAGGGCTCAGATTGAGCCACATATGCCCTATTCAAGATTCTGCCCTAAAAATTGCCAGAAAGAGGAGTGGGGTAATAAATGAGCACAAAAGATTCCCACTTTTTCCGGAAGTCACTATGAGCATTTAATGCCCACTATCTTCTAGAAGATTCTCATCCAGAAACGCGTTCCCATTGTTCTTCTCTTTGACTGCAAATTCAATGAATCTGGCCAACATAGCTTCTACTTCTTGAACTGACATGGCAGGCATGTTCTCAATCGAAGACTTCAAGACTGCAACTTCTTTCTCATGTTTGATGATGATTTTCCTCCTAGTTGTCATTGCATCTTGGGTTGTGCGAAGTATATTGGAGAACATTTTCTGAATCATTGCCGGAGAAGGACTTCACACTCAAGAAGAATTCCTCTATTCCGTCCTTCAATCCATCCTGCTGTCATTCCTTAACTTTGAAGTGCTTGAGGATGATCTCTAATGCCTGGGCTTTCATTATTTCTCCATCTTGATCCTGAAGGATTTTCTAGTCTTGGACTCGATCATTTCTTCTTTGCCACCTGCCTCCTTGAGTTGGGTGCATATTGGGTCTTTGAGGAGAAATTCCAACACTTAGCCATTTCTTCCAACATCTCCCTTCATGATTTGGGCGTAAATGAGACTTCATGATTTGGGCGTAAATGAGACTTCATGGAGGAGTTTTAAACATGTAACTTTTTCCCCTTCCAAGGTTATAATGTTGTCTTGGAGTATTTGTTCCATCACCTCAAGCCATTATGCTTTGGTCCCGACGCTCATCCTGCAAAACAAACAAAAGATGAGCATCAAAACACTTATAGTGTAAATCCACTTCACTTACCTAATTGCCATGTTTTGATTTCCAAGGTCTGATTGATCTCTAGATCTGATAAAATTCATCATTTTTCTCTAGCAAACTTGGCCTCCTTCATAACTTTTCATCATGGGCGCATTTAAGGGGGTTTTGGAGAATTTCCACGCCTTAGAAATTTTTTATGTTAACTCACTCCTCCTTGGACGCATATTGCCTTTGGTGTTCTCATCTTCAGTTCTTGCCTTGGAAACTTCTTGTATGTCATGCCCCTTAGGCGCATTTTCAATCTTCTTGGAGCGAATTTCAATGCTTGTGTGTCTTGTTTCACACCTTAGGAAATTTCTTCATCTTGGGGCTTGCTTCTCTTGTGCTTACCATCCTATTTTCTCCTTGTGCTAGGCGTACTTGAATAGGTGATGTCATTTATGCCTTAGAATATTCTTTTCACCTCTTGAGGGTGCATTTAGGAGTGTCTTCTCCTACTTCTTATGACTTAGAAAATTATTCAATCCTTCTGCTCATGATGGGTGCATATGAGGGGTGGTCCTCCCATTTCTATTGCCATAGAAAATTTTCATATCTTCTTCCTCTTCTAGGGTGCATATGACCCCTTGTGCTTTTGTTTATGCCTTAGAAAATATTTCTACTTGAGCATCCTAGGGCGCATTTGAGGGGGTTGTAGTTTCATTTTCCAACCTTAGAGAATCTTCATACCCTCACACTACCTTGGGCGCATTTACCACCTTGTTGCTCCATTTTCTTGCCTTAGAAATTTCTTCACACCACTTCCTCTTCCTTGGGCGCATTTTAGGTGGGGTCGGGGTCATGTTATTTTTCATGACTTTGAAATTTTTTTTCAAACAACTTCTCTTGGGCACATTTGCTAGGTGGTACTTCCATTTCAAACGCCTTAGAAAATTTCTTCACCTCATACCACCTTGGGCGCATTTGATAGGTTGTTCTTCATGTTGAGGGCGCATTTGAGGGGTCAAGCTTCCATTTCCAATGCCTTAGAACTTTTATGCATCTCCTCTCAACCTGGGCGCATTTTACCCTTGGTTATTTTCTTCTTACATGCCTTGGGCGTTTTTGCATCTGGAGTGTTAAGGAAACCTCTGAGGATGACTCTTGAATACTTAGCCCATTTTGACTGGCTTGCCCTTGCTTTCTATTTTTAGTAATTTCTTGATTCTCGAACTTCTGCAACTCCTCTTGACTTGAAATTCGCCCAACATGATCCTCATGACTTAACTGACCTGTTCACACTTCCCTTTCGTGCTCACCTGCTATTTTTAGCCTTGTTTTGGAAGTGACTTACTATAAATAGTAAGTATGCAGATTACGCTCAAATTTTACCAGTAGACTCCTTGAAGGGTGTTGATCGCAATCGGATACATCAGTTTTCAGAGATTCTCGCGTTTTATCCCTCATTTTAGACACCAAATTTGGAAACCCTAATTTGACTTGCATGTGCCTCAAATGACCTCCGTTTGACTCCATTTTTGTTTTGGATTGCTCTGCTTGTGAAATTGAAGATCTGGGCGCTGTTGGAGTGAACCTTCTAAAAATAGTAAGTGCCTGAAAACGTGACCAACCAACTGCCGGATGTGTTTGCATGTCATACTGCCCGAGAGACCTCAAAAAACAAGAAAAACCCATAAAATTGGTCTGAATGCGGGTACCTGCTAAAAATAGTAAGTCATCAACTTGATTTGCATGTCATACCATCGCAAAACTCTCGAAAAACCCAGGAAGAATATCTTGACATGCATCAAAAAATCACACATGAAACCCTAAAAATGGCTCCCGAAGTCATAATTGCTAAAAATAACAGGTTGTTAGAATTTGCTCAAATTTTGCGTGTAAGCACTTTGAAGTGTCTTGAATCTAATGCAACAATCAGTTTCTCAAAACCCTAGCAGAAAAGCCCCAAATAAGGGACTTACTAAAAAAACAAGTTGTCCAATTTTAGTGAAAATTCAATGGGAACCTGTCCGAAGCCTTCTGATTGCAATGCCAAGCTCAGATTTCAATTCGCTTACCTAAATCAACCCCAAACTAGCTAGAAGAATGAAAACCCTAATTTCACAGACTTAGCCAAAATTTCAACTTAGGCTGAAAGACGAGCACATTCCCGGAAAGATAGACGGGACAAAGAGAGACAACGACAAAACCAACCAAAACCAAGGCCAAAAGACCCAAATGGAGCAAAAATTAGGGGGTCCCCATTTTGAATCGGGTGATGTGTGAAAAGGTCACAACATGACAGAGAACTGAGGTACTAAATCAGAGAGTAGAAGAGATAGCGGTATTAGAATCCACCGGTGCCGGACGAGAATACTTTCTCAGAGGTTCTAAGGAACCGTGAGATTGCAGGTGAGACAATGGCAGATAGAGAGAAGGGCCCAACCCATGAGGAGGAGGATAGAGATACTAGAATTGAGAGAAAGTTTGACTTTATGTTGGACATGATGTCTTGGTTGCTTGCTAAAATGGATTAGCAAGTAACTCCGACACAACAAAACTATGATGGTGAAAACAATGATTCTAACACCAACCCAAGAGGGAGAACTATTGGGCAACACATTGCAAATACTAGAGGATTAGCCTCTAGGTAACTTCTTCCTACCTTTGCTCAAAGGGAGGAACCACCAGTTGAGGCCGAAGTACTTATGGCAAATGAAGTAAGACAAAGCTACATGGAATATGCTTCTCTACCTGCTGAGATGAAAGAGCATTTGACCTTTGATCAATACATGAACCAAAGGAAAAGAAGAGGAGGTGGAAGAACTGACAATCGTGCTTCTATGGGTCCTAGAATGGATTATTACCAAGTTCTTGGAAAGGTGATTTTGGCTCACTTTGATGGAAGTGATAAGTGTTCGACAAGATCGTGGGTCTAGAAGTTAGATAACTACTTGTCACAAAGACCAATGCCTGAAGAAGATGCCATGAAGTTTGCTAATTTGCACTTGGATGGAGCCGCGTATGAGTGGTGGTATCATGGTTTGGTTACTCTTGGCCATAACCTTATTCACACATATGAGAAGTTCACCAACAAGTTGATCGAGAGGTTTGATACTAAGGATCCAAAAGTGAAGTTTTGTGAGTTTGCACAGCTGAAACAACATGGCTCATTGGATTCATACATTGCAGATTTTCAGAGGCTTTTCATGATGGTGCCCAACATCACTGAAAGAAGGCTCGTTGTTTTGTTTTCTGAAGGTTTAATGGAGCCTTTGAAGGGGTGGGTTAAAGAATTTGATCCACCAAGTTTTGACGAAGCTATCAAGAAAGCGAGAAGTATGGAGTTGGCTGCTCCTAGGCCTAAATTTCATTCCAAGCCCTTTGCACATAAGAAAGAAAAGAAGCACTTTTCAAATCAGCACAAAAAGTTTCCTTCTAAGTTGGATGACAAGCTTTGTGAAAAGCTTAGAAAGGATGGTAAATGTTACACATGCAAATAACCATGGACTAAATGCCATGGATGTTATGGAAAAGGTCATTCTAACCACATGGAGGCCTATTCTGATTATGGATCAGAATCTGATTATTCAGAACAGCGGTCTGATTTTGCGGACAATGATGAAGAAAGAGGCCCAAAAGAGTCTGATAAAGAGCAAGGAGGTGGGGGTGCATTCGCCCAACTCTCTAGTTTCCAAAAGAATGAATCTTTCAGGGTTCGTGGAGTGCTTGGAGGGCAGCGTATTGTTGCTCTAATTGACACGGGAGCAACTCATAATTTCATAGACAAAGGTTTGGTTGCAAAGAGAGGGCTCAAAATGGAAGAGTTTGAAGGTTTCAAAGTAATGGTAGCTAATGGGTTTACTATATCTTGCAACCGAAAGATCTTTAACATGTCTATATTGTAAATTTAAACAAATCTTCAATCAAATTGGGAGACTAAGGGATTTATGAAAATTCTAAGTGTAAGAATACTACTCAAAGTTCTATGTTCAGATTTTCAATTTCCAGATTTGAATTTCTTATTTTGAATGTGCTGATTGCAAAACATTATTCGATTTCTATGTTTGCATATCAAAGAAGAATCCGCCATAAATAAGAGAGGAGACCCGCCCCTAAGAGGCACGTCTCATGAGAGGACATGTCTCCACAAGTGGAGACACGTCCACTCATGGGACGTGTCCCTTAGGGCGCGGCTTATGATAAAGTCGTTTATCATTGTTTAGTATAACTCATATATACCCTTCTACAAGGTGGCGGATGAGTAAGTAAATTCCGATTAATGAAATGCAGAATATAACATCATATATATAATTCGAATTTTATATGTATGCTCATAAATTCGATTAAATGTTTTTCCAGAAATATTTCAATATAAATGATAAACTTTGATCAAGTATGAATGACGATGATGCTTACAGCAATCGTCATTCATATATGACCGAAGCTATCATTCATTAACACTCCCTCTTAGCTAGGGAAGATATTTCAAATCAAATAAGTAGAGATATCACCTTAACACGTGATATCTAAGACATGGTATGATTTCTCAATATTGTCAAGTCACATGACATTCTTCATAACATATCTTTATTATGGTATGTGCACTGACATCAAGTCACATGATGTCTACCATAATTCATGGCATATCCACGGATATAAATATCCACCATGATTATCTCTTAAGGATCACAATGATCTACAGATGATATCAAGTCCCATGATATCAATCAAAGTGTCCAAGAGATACTATCATGACATGTCCACAGATATCAAGTCACATGATATCTATCATGATAGTTTATCATTGTAGAGTCGTCACTTTACAATGTCAAATACAAGTGCTCATTATTAGAAAGATTGTCACCTTTCAATAATGTACACAGGGGGAGTAGGCCCATAAAGTCATGGAGTCACACACATGACAAAAGAGTTTACACATTAAACATCTTTATATATTAGTACAATTTATAAACAATTTGTATTTCAAACATAAATAACAAATTACATTTCAACCATACCAAGTTTCTTCCTGAAGTGCTCTACCTTGATTCGAGAGAGAGGCTTGGTGAGAATGTCTGCAGTTTGATCATTTGTACTAATATACTCCAACTGAATCACTTTCCTTTCCACCATATCTCTTACATAATGATAGGGGATCTCAATATGCTTAGATCTATCATGAAAGACAGGATTTACAGAGAGTTTGATACAACTCTGATTATCACAATGAATAATTGTAGGATTCAAGGGCTCACCAAAGAGTCCCACAAGCAATTTATGAAGCCAAACTGCTTCTCTTGCTCCCATTGAGGCTGCAATGTATTCGCTTCTGTTGAGCTCTGTGCAACTGAAGATTGTTTTCTGCAAATCCAGGAGATCATAGCCGATCCTAAACTGAAGCAACATCCTAATGTGCTTTTTCGATCGGTTACACTTCCAGCCCAATTTGAATCAGAGTACCCATGTAGATCTAGTTGATCATTCTTGTAAAGAAGACCATATCCAATAGTGCCTTGAAGATATCTCAAAATATGTTTCACAATCATTAAGTGAATTTCCTTTGGCTCACACATGAACTGGCTGAGAACATTCACTGATAGCAAATATCAGGTCTGGTGTTAACCAGATACATCAAGGATCCAACCATCTGTCTGTAAAGGGTTGGATCTGCAAACTTGGATTCTGTTGCTGCTTCTTTCAATTTGTGAAGGTTGGTTTCCATAGGTGTAGACATCGGTCTACAGTCCTAACATTCCAAATCTTTTAGAATATCAATAGTATACTTCCCTTGGTTTAGTATAATGCCCTCTGATTTCTGCCATACTTCTAAACCTAGGAAGTAGTGTAGAATGCCCAAGTCTTTCATGTCAAATTCAGAAATTAGATCCTGCTTCCCTTGAGCAATGAGGTGATCTTCTCCTGTTATCAGCAGGTCATCAACATATAAAATAATTATTAGCATATCACCTTTGATTACCTTGAAGTAGAGATTGGAGTCAGCCTCATTCTTGGAAAATCCTAATCCCAAGAGATAGCTGTCAATTCTTTCATACCAGACCCTAGGAGCCTGTTTAAGTCCATAGAGAGCTTTCTTTAGTCTACATACATGTGAGTCAGGTTTATGTATCACAAAACCTTCAGGCTGTTCCAAATAGACTTCCTCTTCAATGGTTCCATTTAGGAGGCAGTTTTCACATCCATTTGATGGATCTTCCAGGCTTTAGCTGCTGCAATGGCTAACACTGCTCTCACTGATGTGTAACGGGCAACAGGTGCAAATGTTTCTTCGTAATCAATGCCTTCCTTTTGAGAAAAACCTCTTGCCACAAAACGTGCTTTATGTTTTTCTATACTGCCATCAGCAGCATGCTTGATTTTGAAGAGCCATTTGGAAGAGACAATAGATTTCTCTTTTGGCCTAGGCACTATATCCCATACATCATTCTTTAGAATGGACTGATATTCCTCGGTCATTGCATCCTTCCATGCTTGATGTCGGAAAGCTTCTGTAACACTGACAAGTTCTGAGTTTATGATGTTCATTAGAGCAACATAGGTAGAGAAATGTTTGCGTCTTTTACTCTCCCTGAACGTTCCTTTGGGTGCTGCATGATCCTCTGCTTGTTTGATCATTTTCCTGGCCCAAAGTGGTCTTTTTTTGCCGTTGTCATTTGTATTCTCATTTGAAGTAGAAGGAAGTTCATGTGGCATTTCATCAGGATGCTCCCTCTGAATCTCTGGAGCAGGTTCCATTTCAGGTACTCTAGGGGAATAGGTTTCCGTCTCACTAGAACTTCTTGCCCTCTTGAATGCAATGTCTTCTTCAAAGATGACATCTCTTCTCAATTTAATTTGTTTTTGCCCGGGTATGAATATCCTGTAGGCTTTGGAGGTTTCACTATAACCCACAAATACTCCCTTCTTTCCAGAAGGTTCTAGTTTATTCTTTCTAAGGATCATCATGATCCTAAATTTCCATGATGTGAAGTTGTTTGCTCCTGCAAGGCGATCTTCAAATCTGATCACACTTGACATTATTAAGAATGTGATGTGAATTCGATTTTAGAAAATACGAATTTTCTAGAGCAAACTGATTTTAGATTTGTTTTGGATTTACACAACTTGGCTCTGATACCATGTAAATGTAAACAAATCTTCAATCAAATTGGGAGACTAAGGGACTTATGAAAATTCTAAGTGTAAGAATACTACTCAAACTTCTATGTTCAGATTTTCAATTTCCAGATTTGAATTTCTTATTTTGAATGTGCTGATTGCAGAACAGTATTCGATTTCTATGTTTGCATATCAAAGAAGGATCCGCCATAAATAAGAGAGGAGACCTGCCCCTAAGAGGCACGTCTCATGAGAGGACGTGTCTCCACAAGTGGAGACACATCCACTCATGGGACGTGTCCCTTAGGGCGCGGCTTATGATAAAGTCGTTTATCATTGTTGAGTATAACTCATATATACCCTTCTACAAGGTGGCGGATGAGTAAGTAAATTCCGATTAATGAAATGCAGAATATAACATCATATATATAATTCGAATTTTATATGTATGCTCATAAATTCGATTAAATGTTTTTCCAGAAATATTTCAATATAAATGATAAACTTTGATCAAGTATGAATGACGATGATGCTTACAGCAATCATCATTCATATCTGACCGAAGCTATCATTCATTAACATATACAATTAAGAAATTTCAAAGTCAAAGATGACTTCTATGTTGTGGGCATTGGAGATATTGGTGTAGTGCTTGGTATTCAATGGTTGCGATCTCTTGGAGAGATCACTTTAAATCTGCAAACCATGGAGTTGAAGTTTCAATCAAATGGGAAGAAGGTAGTGCTAAGAGGAATGTCTAATGGAGGCCC
Organism: Sequoia sempervirens; assembly: GCA_007258455.2. Taxonomy (NCBI): domain Eukaryota; kingdom Viridiplantae; phylum Streptophyta; class Pinopsida; order Cupressales; family Cupressaceae; genus Sequoia; species Sequoia sempervirens. The sequence continues at coordinate 78,906 of VDFB02026488.1, read as the reverse complement.
TCGCATGGTTGCATTCAAGAGGATGGAGAGGCTGATTCGTCATGACCAAGTTGAGTGGGCTGCAGAGTGTTTGATCTTGCCATTTGATCCAGTGGAAGATAAGAGACACTACAATCCTGATATTCCGTCATTGATCACCAAGAAGAGTAAAGTATTTGATAGCATACCTCCTAGGAGACCTCTTGAAAGAGGGACCGAGCATGTCATAGAGGTCGAAGAAGGAGCTAAGCTAGTCATTACAACTCCTTACCGGTACCCAAAGAAGCAAAAAGATGAGATTGAGAAGGCCATAAAAGAACTCTTGGACATGGGTCACATTCGCCCAAGCAAGAGTCCCTTTGCTTCTATAGTTGTTCTAGTCAAGAAGAAGGATGGCACCATGTGCATGTGCATAGATTATCGTGCCTTGAATCAAAAGACTATCAAAAACCGGTATCCCATTCTCAAGATAGATGAGCTCATTGATGAGCTACATGGAGCTATGTTCTTTTTTAAGATTGATCGTAAATTGGGCTACCATCAGATTTGGATGAGAGAATCAAATATTGAGAAGATGACATTCCGATGTCATTTTGGGCATTTTGAGTTCCTAGTCATGCCCTTTGGTTTGACTAATGCACCAACTACCTTTCAGTCTTGCATGAACATAATCTTTCAAAAGCAGTTGAGGAAGTTTATGCTAATTTTCTTTGATGACATTCTCATTTTCAGCAAGTCATGGGAAGAGCACCTCAAGCACTTGGAGGAAGTGTTTAGTATTTTGGAATATAAATGTTTGTTTGCTAAGGAGTCCAAATGTGAATTTGGAATGACGGAGCTGCTATATCTTGGGCACATAATCAGCTCTAAGGGAGTTAGAGTTGATCATGAGAAGATCAAGGCTATCTTGGATTGGCCACCTTTAGAGAACGTGTCACATTTGAAGGGCTTTTCGGGTCTATGTGGCTTTGTGAAGGGCTACTCTTAGATGGCTGCTCCTCTTACGGATCTCATAAAAAAGGGGCATTGTGTGGTCAAAGAAGGCACAAGTTCTTTTTGACAAGTTTAAGCAACTCATGAGTTCTTGTCCAGTGTTGGCCATACCCGATTTCACCAAGCCCTTTGAGTTGCAATGTGACGCATCAGGAGTAGTTGGGGCTGTTTTGATGCAAGACAAACATCCTATTGTTTTTGAAAGCAGAAAGTTGAGGGGTGTTGAAAGAAAATACTCTATCTATGACAAGGAAATGCTTGCAATCATGCATGCGTTGGCCAAGTTCAGACAATACTTGGTTGGGAGCAAATTTGTAGTTAAGATTGACTTTAACAGTCTTAAGCACTTCATGCATCAAAAGGATTTGAACGAAGGGCAACAAAAGTGGGTGAGTAAGCTCCAAGCTTACGATTTTGACATTGAATATGTCAAAGGCAAAAACAACATAGTGGTTGATGCACTTTCTAGGAGACCCCAATTGAGCTCAATATGTGAATTTACTGCTTATTGGAAGGAGTTGATTATTGCTGATTATGCCAAAAATCAGTTTGCAACCAGCATTGTTGAGGGTACTTTGCATGATGAAAGCTACAAAGTAGTTGATGGTTTGATATAGTATAAGGGTAGAATCTTCTTGGTGCCAGAATCTAAGCTTAAAAAAAAGGTTTTGCAAACATTTCATGACATTCCACTTGCTGGTCATCAAGGTTATTTTAAGACTTATAGGCAGATCCATGAAAGATTTTCATGGGAATGGCTGAAAGATGAAGTCTTACGCTACATTAAGGAATGTCATACTTGCCAAATGAACAAAAATGAGCACACTTTTCCAGCTGGTTTGTTGCAGCCCCTTCCTATTCCTGATCAGAAATGGGAAAGTATATCAATGGACTTCATCACAGGGTTGCCAAAGGTGCAAGGAAAGGATTGCATCTACGTTGTGGTTGATAGATTGATTAAGTTTGCTCATTTCTTTGCCATCACTAGTTCATTTTCAGCAAGTCAAGTTGCTGATTTGTTCTTCCATGAGGTGTTTAGATTGCATGGGTTGCCGAAGAACATTGTAAGTGATAGGGATAGCAAGTTCCTAAACACTTTTTGGCAGAATATTTTCAGATTGAGTGGTATAGTGCTAACTCCAAGCACTAGTTATCATCCACAGACTGATGGGCTGACGGAAATTGTGAACAAGTGGTTGGAAGGTTATCTCATAAATTATGTCTCGGGGCAGCAGAAGGCTTGGGTGAGATGGCTTCATTTGGGAGAGTATTGTTACAATTCTTCCTACCACATGTCTATCAGAATGTCTCCATTCATGGTTCTGTATGGTTACGAGGCTCCTAGCTTCGTTGACTTGTTGTTTGGTGATAGTAGAGCCCCTCAAGCGAGGGATATAGTTGAGGACGCTACTTGGGAGGATGAGTAGATTTTGCAGCATCTAGACTTGCGATTGCTTGAGGGAAAACAATCTTGGGGAGTGTTGGTGTACGTTTTATCATCCACCGAACACACAGAATAAAATGGCCAAAGACACTCTATCCTCTCTTGAACAAAGTCACTGCATATGCTAAGATTGCGAGAAGATCATATGGCGACTCCAAGGTTCTTTCGTCAAGTCATGACATGTGGATAAGCTCAATGGGCGTTGTGATATGCTGGTAATACACAAAGGGACTTATGTTAAAGAATTTCTTACAAGTTCGGGACTCAGACGGATTTATCATTAAAGGCTTCTTCGATTAGGACTTTCAGTTTGGATCTCAATAAAAGGCAAAAAAAGATAAGGGTTTAGAGGATCTAATCTATGCCTAGGAATTCAAGAGACAGTAAAGATCAAGTGAAACGAGTAACCACGCTTTATTTCGCCTCCTTGGGACAACTACACAAAGTGGGTGCAATCTTCAAAGGGTGTGATTATAATTTTCATGCCTCGAATAAGACCGAAGTTAAGCTTCCACAATCACAAGCTGAAGCTAACTTTACGCATCGAATGAAAATCATCCATCCGAACAAAGTATGAGCAATATTTCACCATTAATCTATACGATCAAATCTTGCATTCACTTAACAAACATTGAAAACAAATTCTATTTTAATTGTAATCTAAAGTTCTAATCTATTTCTAATCTATGGTTGAAGAAGTTATGCAACCTTGCACACTACTTGACAATAAAAGTGATTAAAAGCAAATCATGCATAAGAGCTTTTATTATCGGAAATAGCCTAACGCAACAATTTCATATACTGTCTCCACACAAATGAAAATGAGAGATCACAAGTTTATATAGAGTTTTCAAAATCAAATGAAAGGCCAAGATTAAAACATCAATGACCAAGATTAATACAAATGAACCCTAATTAGGGTTTCCCAAAATAACATCAGTAAACAACCAGTAAACAAGTAGTGAGGTGGCAGTTGGAGCTATCTTCAAGGGAAGGCATCTCTATCCCCTTGGGCAACATTGTGCTCGATGAATTTGGACACAATCGTGATGACTTCCTCCATCATGATTGGCGGCAGCATGCTTATCCTGAATTCAAGCCCGTCCAAATCCTCAACACATTTGGCGAAGGTGTTCTCCCAATCCATTTCCTGTTTCACGAAATCATCCTGGATAGACAAGAGGTTCGCCATTTTGTGAAGTCCTGCCTTAGAATTGGTCCTGTAGTAGAGAAGAAGACTTCCTGAACCTTATGCTTTAACCTTTCTAGCTGCATGTTGTTTTCTCGGACAATCTCTTTTTCAAACACGTCCGCAGCTATGAGGTAAATCTTCCTCTGGATTTCTCTTACCTGTTCCTCAATTTTGAGCCCATCAGCCTTTGCCTTCTCCAAAACCTCACTCCGCATTGTTAATGCCCAAAACCAACGATGAAAGTCATAAGTAGCTCCCACAAAAATACCTTTTCCTCGACTAATTCCTACTTTGGGACACCCTTCAGTACCCTGAGGCATGGAATGAGCCTCTCCTGAATGTCCGAGAGGTTGTCCCAAGTTTCCGCCATAACGACCAATCTAGAAAGGAATGAGGAAGTCTGTCCGTAAGCAAGTGTCAATCCCTCCATGAACAAAGCCGCTTCCGTGCCCTTGCTTGTCATCCATTCCTGGGCCTCCTTGGCCGTGACCATACCTTCTTCCACATACTTGGCCATCTCACGTGAGGAATTGAGAAGAGGAGCTACTGCATCACCCTGATTGAGTGGTTGGGTTAGATGCCGTATATACTCCTTCAGGCGCTCAACCTCCCTTTTGTATTCTTTATTTTTTGCCACTTCCTTTTCCAATCTCGCCTTGATAGTTGAGACAGAGTTATCTAGTTCTTCTACCTCCTGGCCTTTTGTTGTTGGGCCGAGGTCTATAGTGGTAATGGCGTATTCCTGGGGAGTGATTTCATCTTGTGCTTTATGAACTTTTGGTACTGTGATCTGTATGGAACGGCTGCCGGCTTCTTCCCTCTGAATCGTGGAAAATTTCTTGGCAGGTTTCTTTGTAGCAACTTGTTCCAACCTCACCAAGAAATCTGCAGTATCATCTTCTTCCTTGATTTCAACTAGTGCTTGAATTTTCATCCTCTCCTTCAACCATTTCAGAATGGTAGGCTGCTCAATACTATCTTCCTCAACATTTTCTGCATTTGGAATATCCAAAACTCCTTTGAGGGTGAAAATCATTCCCTCTTCAAAATCATCATTTTGGACTTCCATTTCATTATCCGAACCCAGTACTTTTGTGCCCGTGGGAGATGGGGGCTCATCATCATCCAATTGGATCGGCTCATTATTCTTCTCCTGAACTGAAGAAGGTCTCATCATCTCAGCCAAGGATTCGTCTGTGGTAGCCACTAGCTCGTCAATGTTTCTAGACACCGTGGAACGAGATGGCTCCATCTTATGTCTCTTCTAGACAAGTTCTATGTTTGCAACCACTTCCTTCCTCTTCTCAACAATCTCAACTAAATCATCATTGTGGGATGCGCCGGCATTGAAGGAGTATGACTCTGTCTCACTCAGCATGTCATACGTGAGTGTCATTCTTTTTTGCCTCAACTCCTAGACCTGCTGGTCGACCCGCCATTGAGAGTACTTAACCACTGACCTCATCAACGTAGCCAAATCTGAATGCTCGGACTCTGACCACTTCACGCCAGGAAGAGGCCGGCTCTCATCGAAGCACGACTGGACATATTTTCCATCGTCCTGCAACTGATCGGGCACTCGGCAAAGTTCAGTTGCCCTCATTAAATCCATTGGCACTCTAGACCATAACCTTCTTCTGACTTCATACTCGTCAGCCGCATTTGCCCAGAAGTCCTCCAAGTCCACTATGTGCTTATATATTCTCCCATCCACGGTCCGAATGTGATGATGAGGGTCAAAATTGGCCCTGGATTGATAAGTTGTGAATGGGTACCATTGAATTTCCAACCTGGCGCTCTCGACTGCTTGTGCTGACGGACAGGACTCCAACATATTCCCAACAAAGAATGGGAAAGTAATAGCCGCCTTCTTCCTTGGCCTTTGGATGTTCTGGTAATCTTCCAACTGTCTTAGGACTTCGAGCAAAATCATCCTATTTGTAGGATAGATAGGAAGCTTGTAAGGATTGCCAGTGAATCCTTGGATCCTTATATATGTGAATCTCGGAAACTGGATAAACCAAGATCCATATTTACTGATTAAGCTCTTGGCTTCGTGACTTAGCCTCTGGTGAGTTCCTCCTTGAAGTATTTTCGTGATATACATGAGGAAAGCATAGTGTGCCCGCCTGAAATGAGACTTCTCCCTGAGTTGAAGTTGTGGGTAACAGTCATAGGACTTGAGTTCATTCTCACCATTGCCTTTGCATATAAGTCTTGAGTATCTGTATGTTCTGGCCAACAAATAGACGACGTATGAGCTCATGTGGAAAGACTTGGTCTTCTCCAGATTGATCAGCTGCTCGTGGAGATTGTCGCTAATCTTCTGGGACCAGTTGAACATCTTCATGTCGGAGGTAATTTCATCTATAAAATAATACATCCACGTCTCAAAATATGTGTCCTGTGGATTGCCTGCTATTCTGTTCAACATCATAACGACATCTCCATAATCCTCCTTAAAATCTGTCCGACGCAGCTTCTTGGGAATTTTCTTAGTGGATGGTCTAGGTTTGTCCAGCCATGATTTATTAATATTTGTGGCACACAATTCAGCTTGGCCATCATATAACCTTTTGGCATCCTCCTTGGTCTTATAGATGGCCCGATGGTGTGCCGGGATGCCAAATGCCTCCTAGATTGCTACTTTGCCAAGGTGAGCTAGAATCCTTCCGTCGGGTGCAACAATTTGTCTCTCTTGCGCATCATAATGAATGGCACATTCTACCATTAACTCGGCACATTCTATTGCAGGCGGGAATCTGACTGCTTGGAAAATTCCATTCCTCACCATCCGTCTGACAATTGGTGTTGGTAATCCAGCATGTCCATATACCCTCTTTTTGAACTCCGTGAAGTCCACATGTCCGAGATCAGTGTCTGCAATATTCTTCCATTTGGAATTGATCTTTGTCTCTTGCTGCAAACCTTTGTTGGCGAACTTCATCGACACCTTCTTTGATGATTCTTCTGGTGTGGTCATTAACCTGCAGTAAAAACATCAACATTAATACAAAGACTTTAAATATAATTTATTCCCGTGCCTTTTATTCAAAAATTTTACTTTCAACTTATTAAAAGATTGAATTTTTGTGAAAAAGCAAGCTGAAAGTAAACGAATTTGCCTGAGATTTTGCCAGAACTTAGCCAGAATGAAAAAGACAAAAGAAGAATTGATAAGTTTAGCCAACCAAACTCCAAACCTCAGGAAAAATACTCTAGCTGCAAATTAGATTTAGCTTTTGAGAATTCAATCAAAAAGCCAATGACATAGTGCACCAACTTGCTGAGAAGTTCAACTTTCAGCCAATAAATCCTTTTACTTTTCCAAAAATTACTTCCTAAGCATAAAAAAATTGCTTCTTCTACTGAGAAAATCGATCTTGCCTTCAAAAGAATCGACCTTGCCTTACTTTTCTTGCAACTTTAAGAGATTAACTTCTCTTCAGCCGAGCTTGTGAAAAATGAGTTGCTGAAACTCATTATAATGCTGAAGAGTTTGATTTGTTTTAGCAACTGCATCTTTTTCGTTCGATTTCGATTTGTTTTCTTCTCTTCAATCAAGCAAGTTTCTATTCTTTTCGAAAAAATCTCCATGGCAAGTTTATCTAGGCGCCGTCTTTAGCAAATCCTTTTGATTTTCCAAAAATTCGATTTTTGCTAGATGTTTATCTTTTATTTTCAATATTTTGGAAAAATATTAAATGTCCGATTAAATTCGATTTTTCCCAGTTTTAATTCATGGCGAAATTTTATTTATTTTCTTTTCTTGGCGTAATGATTTATCTCCCATGAATTTCTTCCAAGACATCTCTGGAAAATTTTATTTTTTTGTCCGAGGCATTTTATATTTCTAAGTGTTAGAAATAAATTATCCAAAGTATTAAAATGTCAAATTTTAATTTATTTCCAACCCGTTCAATTTTGACCCATGGGTATTTTAACTTTTCTCTTGGCTAAATATTTATTCTCCAAGTTATTTCAATTTGTCCTTTAGCCAAGTTGAATTTTAGCCATCTTTCCAACAAATATTACGCCAGATTCCATTTTTCTTATGCCATGGCGAACTTTTAATCATGCTAGGCATGTTTTCTCATGCCAAAATCAAATTTATTCTTGCTTGGACGATTTTCTCTAGGCAAAGTCGAACTTCCAAACCTTTTTTTGCCATTCACGCTTTTTACCATGCCTTAGAAGCTTTTGTCATGCCGTTTAATCATCTCCCCTAGGCGAACTTCGTTAATACTTAGGCAAATTTCCAATTTTCTCCTCAAAGGCATCCATACTTAGTCAAATTCTAGACCCTCTTGCAAGCTAGGTGGACTTTCAAGGTTTTATGCCATCTCCCTCAAGTCAAGGGCGGACTTGCAAACTTTTGTGCCATGGCCTAAGCAGACTTCACCAACTTTATTCCATTTTCCATCAAGGCTTGGGCAGACTTTCCAATAGTCTTGTCATTTTCTCATCAAGGCAAGGGCGGACTTTGCATGGGCTTGGACGTCCCTCATTTATCTCCACTTGATGGCGGACTTTTCCTTTTCTCTTTCTTCCCATACTTAGCCAAATTTCGAATTTTCTCCCTTGCTCTAGGTTGGGCAGACTTTGAGCATGTCTTGCCATTTATCCTTCCATGCTTGGGCGGACTTCCAAGTCTTTGTGCCAAGAGGTGGGGCAGACTTTGAGAACGTCTTTCCATTTCTCCTTCCATGCTTGGGCGGGCTTCATCAACTTCTCGCCATCTTCCATCCAAGGAATGGCGGACTTTCCATTGGTCTTGCCATTTTCTCATCATGGGCGAACTTGAAGGTCCAGACTTAGGCGAATTTCATGTTTTTGGGTTGATTTTTTTGTTGATTTTCTTATTCTAGAGGTCTGATTTTCATGATTTTTCAATTGATTTTTCCAGATTTCTATCTTGTTTTTCCATGCTTTTCTTATTTTTGCTTGATTTTTTCAAATTTTCAATGATTTTTTGATTTTTTGGCTTATTTTTGGTTCTAAAAATGGAAATGTTGACTCATTTGACCAAGGTTGACTTTCTAAAAATAGAAAAAGCAAAATCCCTAAAAAATAGGGAACCCAGTTTGGTCCAAAAATGCCAAAAATGAAAAAAGTGAAAAAGCAAAAAACCCTAAAAAATAGGAAGTGTCAGAATAGGCTCAAAGCATTGGTGATCCTCGTCTCCCGGACCTTTTGAGCACTTCTGTGACATTTAGGCACTGATTCAGGCATGGATTATCAACTTGGCTCAGATGACTCTCAAAAGACTGACTTGAAACTCTCAAAATGATGACCTTATGAAATCATTGCATGAAGGCAAAACCCTAAAAAGAAGCAAACTACTGGGGGTCCTGTTGATGTGTTTTTCGTGACCGCACCAACACAGAATAAAGTCGCCAACGACTACCCTATTCTCTCTTGATCAAAGTATCCAGCACGCTAAGATTGCGAGAGAGTTCATGCTATCAACTCCAAGGTTCCTTCAGTGCAATAAGATACCCTCAGTTGGCTCAATGTGTTTTTGCTGGTATTTCAAGGGGACTTACACAATTGTTCGGCAGCTGACAGCAGACAGCAAATTAAGGGCTTCATGTGGTTCGAATGATTTGGCAGGTGAGCACAAGTTTCCTAACACTAACTAGAAATGAACTGAATTTAAATGAGTGCAGGGCCTAAGAAGTTTATGTTCTATCTAAGGACGGGACGTGGGATCAATTTCGGCAAACCTCAACCAAACTCTGCTCCGCCTCGCGTTGGACAACTTACACAAAGTTGGTGCAATCTTCAAAGGAATGGCAAGAGATTTTCAAGTCACAGTTCAACATAAAAACACCATCAAGACGATGCATGCCCAGACGTGAACCACAACCGAAGTTAAGTTTGTAAAGTTTTCCAATCGACCACACAAGGAAAACTTGCCGTCAGCAAGCTGCTAGTGGTATGGATTAAAAGAAGTTGCCTTGATTAACACCACGAGTCCACAGCTAACATCTACCTGCATGAAAATGAAAAATTATGCTACTTGAAGTAGAAGGGATGAAGAAACCTTGCTAGCTGCTTATAAGAAAGATGAATTCACCATTCAATGAAAGATCTTTTATTATAATAGTTTTCACAACAATCTCTTACAAAGTTTTCAAGGGAAAACTTTCCTTTTCCTTCAAACTATGCTATGCTAAGCTATTACAACTAAAGTCTCTCTGCTCTACTCTCTAGTCTGATCTCTAAGCTAGCTCTACTAAGGTACAAATGAGGGGGGGATGCCCCTTTATATAGCTGGCCAAGTCCAAAGGACGGCTCAGATTACAATCAGCTGGATGGCTTAGATCGAGCCACCTCAGCCTTAAACAAGATTCACCCTAAAAACTGCCACAAAGAAGAGTGGGGTAGTAAATGAGCAATTAATGGCCACCATCTTCTAGAAGATTCCTGTTTTGAAACGCGTTCACACTGCTCTTGTTCTGACTGCAAATTGGATAAGTCTGGTCAACATTGCTTCAATTTCTTGGACTGGTATGGCAGGCACGTTCTTGATCTAAGTTCAAGCCTGCAACTTCTTTCCCGTGTTTGACGATGATTCTCCTCCTTCCTGCCACTCTTCAACTCTTTAACGCCCAAGCCCTCATCTTCTCCTTCGTTCTGAACTCAAAAGATTCTCTTGTCTTGGATTCAATCATTCACGCTTGCCATTCGCCTGACTGCGTTGGGTGCATATTGGGTCTTTGAGGAGAAATTCCAACACTTAGCCATTTCTTCCAAGTACTTGCTTCATGATTCTATCATCTTGGACTATTTGCTTCATCACTTCAAGTCATTACCGCCTGGTCTTGACGTTCCTCCTGCAAAACAAGCAAGGAGAAGAGCATCAGAGCACTTCATAATATAAACTCACCCTACTTACCTAATTTTCATGCTTTAACTTCCAAGGTTTGAGTGATCTCCGGATCTGATAGGATTCATCATTTTTTTCTCTAGCCAATTTCGCTTTCTTCATGATATTTCAACATCTGTAGGCTGGGGCGTACAACACATGTGCATCATATTTCAATGCCTTAGACAAATTCTCAACCTCCTCAAGGGCGTATTTAAGAGAAATGCACTTTTAAAATCATCTTTTGAGAGTGTTAACTTCAACTGCATCCTTTTCAAGAAATTTATTTCACCAACTGAAGCGTTGACAACTTTGATTTTATTCGTCTCTGGCTCAAGAAGACTATCTTCATGAAGAATTTGAGCAAATTCACCTAGGCAATCAACTTCGAATTCATCAGCCAAGGCATTTTATTTCAACATCTTTTTCCCTTCTTGCCTTAGAAATTTCTTTAAAATTTTCCTTAGGAAAATTCATTATTCAAGTGCCGATCAAAATTTTTTATCCTGAAAGCCTTGGCGAAGTGTAGAAGACTTTAAAATCCATTCCTCATCACAGATGTTCGATACCTAGAAGAAAATTTCCTTCAGAAAGCGTCGAATCCATGGGTCTACAAATGAAGGGGTACATTTAATTTTTGAATTTTTTTAAACCTTAGAAAAATATTTTTCCATCAAATTTATTTCCATTCTTCATCTCTGGGTTTATTTTCTTGCTCTACTTTGAAAATTTTCACCATCTTCGTGAAGATGGCACCTTCTGACTCCTTCTCGCCAACTTTATCCATGCCTTAACAAATTTCATCACTTCTCCAAGCCCAGGCGTATTTCCCTTAGAGGTGGAATTTTATGCCTTAGAAAAAAAGAAAAACATTTCAAATAACATCACTAGCATGGGCGCATGAACTTCCATTTTAGCTCGCCTTCGAGAAATTCCTTCAACACTCAATTCTTGTCCTAGGCGCATTTGGAGGTGTCAACTTCCAGGTTCAATGCCTTAGTAATAGTTCCTACCTTTCTCAAGGTCCAGGCGCATATAGAGTAGTGAACTTTCAGCTTTGACGTCTTAGAGAAATTTTAAACACATCCTTTTGAAGGGCGCATTTAGCATAGTGGGCTTTCAATTTGCTCGCCTTAGAAAAGATTTTCTTACCTCCTCAACCTCTTGGGTGCATATGACCTCTACTTTCATTTTTCACACTTAGAAAATTTCTTCATGGCATCTCCTTCCCAGGCGCATATAGAGGTCCTTACTTCAAGTTTCAAGGACTTAGAATATTTTCCAAGCATCACCCCAAGGCTGGGCGCATTCTAGGGTGCTTGCTTCAAGTTTATAACACTTAGAAAATATCAAACTTCCCCCTCAGAACATTAGGCGCATATGACCCCTTGTAATTTCATTTTCCAACACTTAAACATTTTCTTGCTAAATCAACTTGCAAGGGCGCATTTAGGAGGTGTTACTTCCAATCTATAACACTTAGAATATTTCCCACTTCTCTCACAATTCAAGACGCATAAGAGGGGGGCCCACTCCACATTTTCTATACTTAGAACATTCTCTCAAGTCTGCACAAGTTAAGGGCGCATATGGAGTGTCATACTTTAAGTTTGCATGCCTTCGTAAATTTTCAACCTTCTTCTTTGAGTTAAGGCGCATTTGGAGGGTCTTCCTTCAAATTTTCTATACTTAGATTTTTTTTCTTTCCATTTCTTTTGCAAGTCAAGACGCATAGGAAGGGGGGCCATTTAGAATATTCTCTCAACTCTCCATGCAAAGCATGGTGCATTTGACATATCATGGAGGAATTCAACCACGCCTTGGAATCTTTTGTTTGTCCTCACCTTGCATGGGTGCATTCAAAGGAGGGAGGAGAAAGTCAAAATTTTGTCTTGACTCTACTTGACTTGGGCGCATTTTGAGGGTAGTGGAGGATATTTTAACACTTAGAATCTTTTCACCACCTTGACTTGAAGTGGGCGCATTTTGGAGGTCCTGCAAGATTTAACTCATTACTTAGAATTTTTTATCAACTTTTCAAGCTTGAGGGCGCATTTAGGGGTGGCAGGCGAACTTAAGTCCCAACACTTAGAAACCTTTTTCACTTTCTCCTTGAGGTGGGCGCATTTTGCATGTGGAGCAGGATAAACTTCCAGACTTAGAATTTTTTTCTTCTATCACCTTGAGGGCGCATTTGGCATGCTGAGGAGGAAGTTTTCATGCCTTAGTTTATTTTCTATCAATCTCCTGACATGAGGGCGCATTTGAGGGGGTTAGCCTCAAGTTTGAAGTACTTAGAAATTTTTTCATCAACCTTAAACTTCAAGGGCGCATTTCACATGCTAGACTTCAAATTTCTCAGACTCAGTGAATTTTTTGTGGCCCTTCAAACTTCTAGGGCGGATTTTGATGCTGGAGCTTTCATTTTATCAGACTTAGATGAATTTCAAAGCTTTCGTTTGATTTGAAGTGGTTTGTTCATGTTGCCCTCAGCCTGCCCTAGCTTACTATTTTTAGCAACTTACTAAAAATAGTAATTGCTCAGAATGTGCTCAAACTTTGCGTGCTGACTGCCTAAAGGACGTCGATCATGGCTAGATACTACTTCCGTGTGAATGTCATGTTTCGCCCTAGATTTTAGGAAACCCTAATTCCTCTGCTCAGGCCTGCTAAAAATAGCAAGTGCTTGATTTTTGAATCTCTACAACTCCGTTTGACCTGAAATTTGCGCCATGGGGTCTTCATTGCTTGCTTGACTTGCCCACGCTGCCATCTCGTACTGACTTGCTATTTATAGCACGTTTCCGAAGGTGGTTGACTATTTATAGCAACTACTTGATTCTGAGACCTCCACAACTCCGTTTGACTTGAAATTTGAATGACGTGCTCCTCATGGGGTGACCTGCCTGTTCACATTTGCGCCTATTGTTGGTTTACTATTTTTAGCTAGTTTTTGGAACGCCTTACTATAAATAGTAAGTGCTCCGATTGCCTTCAAATTTTACCAGTGGATAGCTTGAAAGGTACTGATCGTAGTGGGATACACTGGTTTTCGAAAATTCTGGCATTTTACCCCTCATTTTGGGTCCTGAAGTTGGAAACCCTAATTTGACTTGCATATATATCAAATGACCTCCATTTGACCTCGTTTCTGTTGCATTTCACCCTGTTTGTAATCCTGATGCGTTGGGCAGCTGCCAGAATGGACCTGCTAAAAATAGTAAGTCTCTAAAAATTGATCATCTTGCCTTGCATGTCACATCACCGCGTAGCTCTTGAAAAACCCATAAGGAACCACCCGACATGCGTTGAAAACTCCGACATGCAAACCCTAAAAATAGCCTCGGAAGACGGCTTTTGAAAAAGTCATGATCCCGGTTTGCATGTTATACCGTTGCGAAGCCCTTGAAAAACCCACAAGGAATGTTCAAACATGCAAAGAAAATCTCAACATGCAAACACTAAAAATAGCCTCTGAAGGCTGAATTCTGAAAGTCACCGTCTCATTTTGCATGTTATATCACTGCGTAGGTTTCAGAGAACCCAAAAAGAATCTCCAGACATTCATTGAAGAACTTTGCATATAAACCCTAAAATCTGCTCTTGAAGGTGAACTTGCTAAAAATAGCGAGTCACTAGTTTCAGCTCAAAATTTGCAGACGAATAGTTTGGCATATCTTGGATGCAGCGTGACTGAGAGAACTTCAAAAGTGCTGAGAGATTGCCCCAAATCTAACACTTACTAAAAATAGTAAGTGGTCGGAATTCATTGAAATTTTGCTGGGGACCTGCTAGAAGCATGCTGACAACAACGTTAGTCTCATATTTCGACTTACTCCATTTGACTTCAAATTGGCTGGAAGTTCAAAACCCTAATTCTTAGACTTGGCCAAAATTTCACGTTTAAGCTCAAAGATGGGCACATCCTCAGAAAGCAAGCAGCAGAAAGAGACAGAAAGAGAGAGAGAGAGAGAGACAAAACCAAAGCCAAAAGACCAGAATGGAGCAAAAATTAGGGGGTCCCCATTTTAAATGGGGTGATGTGTGAAAAGGTCACAACAGGTCCCCATTTGCAATGGGGCGATGTGTGAAAAGGTCACAACAGGGAGGGCAGACTGTAATGTCCCCTTCTCAGCAGTAGATTCCTCAGTTGACCATTAGCCCATGCCGGAGGCTCGTAGGCTAATCGGAAGTGGAAATTAGGGTTTCCAGTTGCTTGGAGGTTTCTTTGGTAATTTCAGGGGTTCACATGCAGGATTTTTTCAATGTGGCTTCTAGGTCTTTTTGGGTTTTCAGAGAGCTTGGAAGTGGTATAACATGCATCTGCATTAGGTGACTTTTCCGTGACTTGCTATTTTAGTAAGTTGGCGGCGCTGTTCCGCCGCGTGGTGCTCTCAAAATGTGTTTGAAGCAAAGTCCTAGACTCACCCTGGTTTTGACGCTTTGAAGTCCTCATACTGAAATACCTTCGCCGCCCCTGCTACGGATCGTCGGGCCACCAGTAACGGACACATCACAGTCCCCGACCTGGACGTATTACAAGCAAGAAGAGTCAAAAAGGCCAAAAACACATTAAAAGATAACATTTTTTTATTCTGTTTTTTGACTTATATCTTCTATTTCGCCCTAAAAGGGCACTCATTTCATTCATTTGGCAAAATAGGAGAAGAAGAGAGAGTTGTGAAGAAAAATAGGAGGAGAAGAGAGGGCAACCAGCAACTTGTTGAAGAAAAATCCAAGAGCATATATCATTTGGGGAGCTTCATACCAGCAAGGAGGTGCATTGAAAGCTCATTACCAGTGATTTGGAGGAGTTTCTATTGCATTCCAAGCTAAATCTAAGAGGTAAGTTCGATTTTAATTGAGTTTTTTTGTGTTTTTTTAACAAATATTTCATTGTAATTTGTAAAATTCACTATTCTTTTGAGTTTGCATATTTTTTTTACAAACCCTACTTGCAACTTAAATAATTTTAGAAACCCTATTTTGTGCAGCCACATTCATTTGCAAATCATACCATATTATTATTTTCACAATGTCTCATACCCCAGTCAGAAAAGACCCTGCTTGGAAACATGCTGAAATATTTCCCGGAATGAAAAAAGGAGACGCCAAATGTTTCTATTGCAAAACAATATATCATGGAGGCATAAATCGATTAAAATATCATCTTGCATGCATACCCGCCCATGATGCAGTGGGTTGCCCTATAGCACCTCCTGAGGTTGTTCGTGAAGTACAGGTGCAATTAGAAACTTTTGAAATGCAAAAAGAATTGAAAAAGAAACAGAAGCAGGAGTTGTTGAGTGTTGGAGTTGGACAGGGACTTGGTGCTGTTGGAGATGCTTCTTCCATGCCTCCATACCGTCCTAGTGCTAGTGCTTGTGGTAGTGCTTCTGTTTCTGCATCAACAATGCCTATGCGTACTCCTAGTGCTGGTGGCGTTGCTACTGCTAGTGGTAGTGGCAGTGTTAGCATTGGCCCTAGAGTTCATAAATCTAGGGTGGACTCATATTTTGTACCACGCACTACCCCTGGTTCCCAACTGTCGCTTGAGAGCATGGGTTGGAACAAGGACGCACATGATGCAGCCAAAAAGTCAATTGCAGACTTTTGGTACTACTGCACCATTCCCTTCCATGTAGCCAGGTAATTTTTTTTCGTTTAATTGTTTTAAAATTTATATTTAAATTTTAGAATCTAGATGTATCTCATTATCTCATTATCGAATTCAAATTTTACAATACTTATGTAACTTATCAATTTATTTATGACATGTTATAGGTCACCTTTCTGGCAAAACATGGTTGATGCGATAACTATATGTGGGGCGGGGTTCAAAGCTCCTAGTGAAGATGAATTAAAGGGCCCACTTTTGACTCAAAAGGTGGCAGATGTGAAAGCACAACTACAGGAGCAACGCAAGCAGTGGAGCATGATTGGTTGCACCATCATGACTGATGGTTGGACTGATAGGAGAAATAGGACGTTGCTTAATTTCCTAGTTTCCTCCGGAGGTAATTGTACTTCCTTCAATGCATTGGAATTTGAATTTTATTTAGCGAATCACATAATTTAATATGGCTGATTTATGTTTTTTAATTTATTGAATAATTGGTTTTGCTTTTTTTTTCAGGTGACACCGTCTTCATTAAGTCCATTGATGCTTCTGGCCAAATCAAAAATGCCACATACCTGTGTGAGGCTATAGAGGACGTGATAGCTGATGTGGGGGAAGAAAATGTAGTGCAAGTGGTGACAGACAATGCAGCAAATTATGTTGCTGCTGGTAGATTATTGATGGAGAGGCACCCTACTATATTTTGGACTCCATGTGCCGCCCATTGCATTGACCTCATGTTGGAGGATCTTGGGAAGCTCCCATGGATCAAAACATGTGTGGAAGCAGCAAAAAATGTTTGCAAATTTGTATACAACCACACATGGGTGCTTAACCTTATGAGGCAATACATGGGGTTGAGGGAGTTGTCTCGTCCTGGCATCACCAGGTTTGCAACAAATTTTATCAATGATGAACTCTTGATTTACTGGGAAGGGCAGCTTGATAAGATGTTTACTAGTGAGGAGTGGTCTCTCATCCTTTTCTACAAGCACTCTAGGATTACCGTATCGACAGCATTTTTTGATGAGCGTAAGGTTTTTGACACCAAATGGATCTAGATTGCAGTAGCTGCAAAATTTAATTCTTTATTATGTTTTAATTTTTATTATATCTTACTTTTATTTGTTTATTTTCGTTCACACTTATTTGTTAAACATGTTTGCACTTTGCAGTTTATTGAGCCCTTGCTAGTTCTCCTATGAGTTGAAGATGGGGAGAAGCCCGCAATGGGCCATATGAGGCATGGACAGCCAAAGAGGCCATTAGGATCGCCTCTATGGTGGAGTTGAGGAGAAGTATCGTCCCATTTGGGATATCATTGACAGGAGATGGCAAAACCAACTTCATAGCCCATCCATGCAACAAGATGTTTCCTCGAACCGCCTTCCAATTCCAATCACATCTCCTGTGGCAGTATAGAGAAATTCTTAGTGGGCCTCTACACCTACATTGAGCTGTGATGTTGCCTCGGCCAAGCATTACATATCGTGGTGCAGGAGATAGATGCCTTCACTAAGGCACACAGAGACTTCTTTGCACGTCAAATGTGCAAAGATAATAGGACAACATTACTACCAGGTAAAAATATATTTAAGGGCATAATTTTCATCTCTTTATATTATAATTTATTATTAAATGTTGAACTTGAACTTGAAACTTGAAATGAGATTGATTTTGTTTCTTTTCTCTATCTCATATAGTTGAAAAATATAAGTTATTCACATACACCTAACTCCTAAAAATATTGCCATTCAGATATTGAGCCACTCTATGCAAATATTATCTCATATAGAGCGCACTGAGTATGTTTGAGCACATACAAATTCAAGAAGCTTAATGATTTATTGGCAGGAGAGGGATATGTCCACTTGGTATGTTCATTGGCAACCTTCGCCTGGGGACACAAAGGAAGCTTTTGACCATGACAAAACCCCGATCAATCTAGACGAGGGCTGCTGATCCATACCGAGGGACCAATGAGGCTTATGCAAAATTTTTAAAGATGCAGGACTCCTTGATTGGGTGGACCAGGCAGAGAGAGAGGCCAAGGTTGTAGCCATGGCTGAGGAGGAGGCTAGAGCACGAGGAGGCATAGATGTTGTTGGTGAGTGTGGCATGGAGAGTCAGACACAGGCAGAGACTATGGCTCCAGCTGCAACATCATCCAAGCCCTTTAGACACCTTCGTAGGAAGGATGCTGGCTCCACTATGCCATAGGGCATAGAGTCATAGAACATTTTGATTTGATGTCATATTTCATATTTCATATTTGTATGGAACATTTGATGTCATGGATTTCATATTCCATGAGTTTTGTATACATTTGACTAATTTTATATATCTAAGTATGTTATTTCCTTCAGCAACGCAACTACAATGTGTACCTTATACTTATGTAATCGTTGTATACTTATGCATGTGATCAAATTTGCTTTTATTTGTGTTGTATTCAATAAAGGGTGCTTGAAACAAGTTTTAAATCCTTAAAAATCTCTAAATTTCTAGGGTTTTTCAACTTTTTTTCATTTTGCCACGTCTGCGCCGCGTCCGCGTCCGGAGTCGCCGAGTCGCCCTCGCCGAGTCTGAGCCGCGTTCACGTCTCGTTACTATGGTTTGAAGTCACTATTTTTAGCAGTGTTCTATTTATAGTAAGTTATATTTTTGGTAGGGCTATTTTAGCAGCAGCTCAGTGACTATTTTTGGCAGAGTAGTTTGATCAGATTGGTCTCCAACACTCTTGGAGCTTGTTTTGGCAAGTTCAATTCTTTGGTGAATATAATGTTTAAGTGAAAAATATTGGTTAAGGTAATGTGGACGCCTAGCATGGAGATAATTGCAATTATAATGTATTTTTCACTTAAGTGACTTGGACGCCCATTTTATGTTTTTACTTTTTGATAAAGTATTATTCCTCATTTACTTTGGATGACTTGGTCAAGGAGTCAAAATGCAACTCAAATGCAAATTGAAAATGGTGAATGTGAGTTTCATTTTGGGCGCCCTAATTGGAGGGAAAAGGTTTGAATTTGTGGAGAAGTTATAAATAAGAATGTTGGCCTTCATTTGTGACTATCCATTGCAAACATAACGAAGTACTGCTGAAATTTCTTCAGACCCTTTTTTCGAGGAACGCATACTTCCTAGCTCCTTTCAGTTTCGTGCTTGCAAGATAGCACCTAGCTGAGTTTGAGACTGTTCTTTACACTGAAGAGTAGATTGAGCATAATGAAGATGAAGTTCTTTGATGTTTTTTGATTTTGGTGAGTTTATTTCAGCACTTTTTTGCTCATGGCGCCTGACATGATTTTTATATGATTCTTGGCATTGGCTATATCTTCTCATCCATCCTAGGCACCATTTTTTGCAAAGTTTTAGATTTTATTTCAAAGTGGTTGATTTTATAAGCTGGTTTCCCTACTCTAGGAAGGCCATACCACCTTTATTGATGCATTGGGAAGCGTGCTAAATCTTTTGGGACTTGTTTGTTGCTGTTTGGTGGCTTGGGCTTGGTCGCCTACCTCCTAGGAGCTATTTGCACTTTGTTTCATGTCATTCGGAGGCGTCCTTGTGAAGTTGTGAGCATTCTAGTGGTTTGGAGCTTGCTGATCAGAGTTTTCTAAGCACTGCACTTTCACATCAGATTGGTTAAAATTTCCTGTTTTGGCTTTCTTTCATAGTTAGATAGCTTGTTTTGGTTTGGAGATCATTTCCTAACATTTTGGAGAGTATTGGATATCTTGATATCATTGTACTTGCAGATTGCTTCATATTTTGTAAGACTGAAATCAGTAGTACTGATTTGGTTATTTTATTTCTGCAATAAGCACTTCGTATTCCTACCGTTTGGTGGAAGAAGGCAGGCTTCACTGCCTTATTTACTTTCAGTTAATTTCTTTACTTTCATTCCCACTGAAAAGTGGAAGAAACAGGCCCCACTGTCTATTTCTTTTCAACACTTTACTTCTCTGTACTACCCATTGAAAGGCATAAGTGGTTGGCTAGCCGCCCAAATATTTCCATTTTAGTACTTTGTATTTCCACTCCTGCTGAATAAGTGGTCGAGTTTTATTGCATTTCTAGCTGATCAACTGAGCCGTCTTCATATTGTATTTCTAGCTATCAGTATATTTCAGCTAACGATTCCCTTTCCACCATATGCTCTCACCTACCCACACTAGGAACTTGGTGATCAGAAAGTGTTGATTTTCAGTACTATACTTTCAATTTGGATTTCATCTAACAATCCCCTTTCCACCGTATGCTCTCACCTTGCCCTCATTGGGATTTGGGTGATTAGAAAGTGAAGGGTTGTTTCAGTTGGTTTATCATTTCTCTACCATTAATGAGTGAAATCTTGTGCTAAAAAATCCAAAAAATTATAAGGGGATATTTCGGGCTGCTTCCATATAGCATCCCCTACTTCCAACTAGATCTCCATAGGTAAATCCAAAGACAGGTCCACTTTTACCAAAGAGGTATGTAGACAAAAGTGGAAGTGCAGATTAGCCAATCTGACCCAGACATGGACAATGCTGAAATTTTCTACAGGGATTAAAATCCAGAAACTAGGGTTTATATACAGATATGCATCCCCCAAGCCCATGGACCTTTCATCAATATACTATCTTTGCCAGCTTCAGAAACATAGATAATGATAAAGACCTTGAGTACAAGAATATATAACAATGGGCTCCTCTTGAAAAGGTTTCCAAGTCTGAGTAACCATTTATTCAGATCTAGAAGGTTGGGCCAAAGGTTGGAGAACCTCCAAATCAAACCCAAATCTGCATAATGCTCTAATTTTTCCTAAACTTTAGGATCCAAATCCAAAAATGGGATATCCTGAGCAATTTTTACTAGCCTCCCATATGCTAAAAGCCTTCCTGAAGAGATGTCGCTGCCTACCAAACCATTAAGCTCCCTGTAGAAGGAGCAACAATAAAATCCAAAGAATCCACGTTATATCTACCTGAAGCCATATCAGCATACTTGCACCTCCTGTACATATAGATTAGACTTGTGAAACACTAGAGATATCCTCCAAAAGACTTGCAGCCCTTGAAAACTAGAAAAAACCTTTTTAGACTTACTTTTCAACGCTTTACGTGGGGTAATAGGAGCTGCTACACCATCCCTGGTGCCCAACAGGATTTTTGAGTAGGAGGCTGCATTATGATAAGACTTAGGTTTTGAAGCATCCTTTCTAACGACTCCCATCCTTGCTGCTGCAAGGCCCTGCTGCTGCAAGGCCCTGCTGCTTACTTCTACCTTTTAAAACATTTTAATTGCAACTGGCTGAACAATTAAAGCTAGCTGTTTGTTTCATGAGGGTTGTTTGCCATTACCTAAGGATGAGACTTGGTGAGTACTTGCAGAATTGTAAGTTGAGCAATACTCAGTGAGCTGAACTACACTGGCTTGCAGACTCACTTAGTTAACAAGAAAATGGAAAAAATGTGTAATGTCCCCTTCTCAATTGTGATCGATTTAGTTGACCGTTGGCCTATTCTGGAGACCCGTAGGCTACTCAGAGGGTGAAATTAGGGTTTCCTATTTTTGAGGAGGTGGTTGCTTGAAGTTTGGAAATTGGATTGCAGATTCTTTCTGGGTTTTCAGAAAGTTTCGCAGTGGTATAGTCTGTTTGGTATTCCGAGCAACTTCATGAATTTACTATTTTTAGTAAATTATATTTCTGGCAGACCTTGTAGATTCTAGTGCTGTTGGCTCTCGTCTTTAACCAGTTCAGTTGGTAATTGGATTTTTGGCCCTTGGATGCTTTTTCTGGAGAGATAAGTTATTTTCATGTTATAATGTTATATTTTAATATTATAACCCCCTTGGCCTAGCATTATAACTTCATGTTGTTTTAAAAAGGGGACTTTATGGGTAAATGCTTCATGAGGAGATAACTTATATTTTTTAAGGCCAAATTAAGGGTTGGAGAAGTGGGATGCCTACTTGAAGGAAGAGATTAATTTTTATAAAGTGAAATATTGCCTTGAGAAATGGACGCCACCTTTGGAGGGAAATAAGTTGAATTCAAATTTGAAATTTGGGTGCCCTTCTTAAAGCTTCTAGAAGATTCTTTTCAAGTCTATAAATGTTGGCATCTTCTCTTCATTTGGACATCTCATATTTTCAGTAAAGTTATGCTGCTGAAATGGTGATAGATTGCTTCGAGGAAAGCACACCTCCTAGCTTGGCTCATCTTCTTGCTTGAAAGATAGCAACTAGTTGAAAGGTAGATTGTAGTGAGTTTGTTTTCAGCATTGCATTTGAGTTCCTAGCATATTAGTTCAGTTTCCATGCATTTTAGACATATTTTGGAGTTGCTGAATAGCATAGCTGATTGTAAGAATTGCTCATATCTCTTGAAATAAAAATATTATCATTCTGGGTAGTTTTCCATTGTGATTTCCAGCTTGGGGCGACCCTTCTTGGGAGTTTCCATATTTTTTTGTGGTGTCTAGAATTTTATATTAAAAAATCGCCCCTCTCCTTGGCCATACTATTCTGGACTGTCTTGGGAAGTGTGCATAAAAATAATATTGCATTTTGTTAGTCATTTCTCAGTCTAGATTTCATTGTCATCACCCTAGCATTCGTTTGCATCAAGTCTCATGTCATTCTGGCAAGTATTGAGTGAGTTGTGAGTATTTTGGTGAGTTCTAGAGTTGCTGATTACTTCATTTCAGTCATTGGTCTGTCATATCAGTCCTATATAAATGCAAATTTGTGAGGAGTCTGAGTTTAGAGAGGTTTGTTAAGCATTGAGGAAGTCTTATATATTATTGCAGCATTGAAGAACTTGAATTACTGGGCTTTGGCAATCATTCTAACATATTGTAAGCTGATTAGTAGTACTATCAGCAATTCTCCTCTTTATCTTTCATTTACTTTATTGTACTTCTTGCTGCATAAGTGGAAGAGGCTGGCTTGCCGCCTATCTACTTTCAGTTAGTAGTTGTAGGGACCCTCTGACCATATGCTCGCTATCACTCGGCGCCATCCTTGGTTAGAGTTACTTCAGCTCATCTTGCATTAGATCCTCTGACTATATGCTCGTCTGTCCTAGACGCATTCTTGGTTAGAGTTCCCTTCCAGTTTGCATCTGCATTAGATCCTCTGACCATATGCTCACACCTTGCCCACATTGGGATCTTGGTGTACATCCTAGTTAGAGTTGCTTTCCGCATCGTTTTGGTTTAGAGCTAACCTTAACGGGTGTGTGTTGATTGTAATTGAAATTGGAAAAAAAAAAAAAAAATTGGTCCGGTTCATTACAAAATGTCAAAAAACAGCCACTATAGCTTTAAAACTAATTAAATATGCAATTAAACAGGGCTATTTTTGGCTCTATTAGGACACTTTGAAATTGACCTGCTGATTCTAAGTCTTGCTAATATGGTTGGTATTAGTTACTTAATATGATTGATAAATATGTGAGTTTGTTTAATGTTGATCATAGCAGATCTGTAATGTCCCCAATTTCCGAGTAGCCACCACGAAGTTTAATTCAATTAAATAAATATTAATTTGTCCTGAAATAATATTAAGGACTTTATTAAAGGAATGGAGAAAATATTAAATTAAATTATTTTAGTGGAGCAAAATATTCAATAATAAAATATTAAAAGGTGGCGGAAAATGAATTCATTGGGAGCTTTTGGAAAAAATATTATTGGGATTTTGGAGAGTTTGGCTTTTAGGAGCTTGAGGATGAAAACCCTCGAGTTTCAGGGTGGATTGAATGAAAACTCAATTCCATTGATTGGCGGATTGATTTAGAGTTCGCAATGGGTTGCAATGGACAGTTGATCATTTGTGGAAATTTGTGAAGTCTTTTGGAAAGACAAATTTCAGAGATTTTGTTTGTTTTCCAAGTGTTTGATTTAAATTCAAAGTTTGGATAGTTTCAGGATATTCATGGTTGAAGGACTCTTATTAGAGCTTTTGCGGAGGTAATTGCAGAATTAAATACTTAAGTTTATATATTAGAAGAATAAAATATTATCACTTTTTCAGCTGTATCATACCTCTAATGGAAAACGAACAATTCCTATGTCTGTTTTAAATGTGGAAGAATTAAGTATTGTTATTTATTTCTGCACAACACAGTCTTAATTATAGCTGCCACCTTAATCAAATCAGCATGAGGAATGTAATGAGAAATCTCTTGGGCGACAAAGCGTAAGAGAACTGAATGGGACGTGCCATTGTGAAGACTAATTGCAGCATGGTATAGGAGAATAACTGATGCTTATGGTGTCTTTTAGCAGCCGCCACTCTCAGGAAAAAGAAATGTTGTGAATTGGAGAAGGGTCAAAATCTTATTTTGGATGCCACATCAACAAGAGACATTTCTATTGGTGTATCACAGCTTTTAGAAAGGAGTCCTAAGGTGAAAGGACACTAATTCTATTTTGGATGCCACATCAACAAGAGACATTTCTATTGCGGTGTATCACAGCTTTTAGAAAGGAGTCCTAAGATGAAAGGACACTAATATCTCTACCGTTAGCTTTTAATCTACCAACAACTCAAGCAAATGTGAAACATAGCCTTTTTGAGAAGTCAAAAAGCCAATGCAGCAGCTGGGAAATGTTATTTGGAGAGTCCAAAGACAAATAGGACTCTTAATTTCCTAGTCGCCAGCTAAGGAAATTATCATCAATTAAAGAGAACACCATATTCTTCAAATTTGGGGCTCATAGGTTTATGAAGAAATTTTTATAAGAGCCGTAGCCTTTGGGAAGAGTTTCATTGCCAATAGGACTCTCTAATGGGAGTGACCTGCCTTTTTGGAACTATTTGAATGCTTAAAGTGGAGCAGCTTCATCTAAAAATAATATACGCTATGTTATTGGAGGAGTTCAAATGCATGTAGGACTGTGATGTCCCCTTCTTGCACCTGATCAGTTGGAGAGTTCCACTAGCCTATTACAGGGTTCCTGTAGGTTAAGTGGAATTGGTTAGGGGACTTAGAGCTTGTGTTGGGCTTTGTGGTGGTTTTTGGTGTCTTCTAGTAGGGGTTACTATTTATAGTAGTGGACATTTTCAGTACTTACTATTTATAGTAAGTCTTAGTGCATCATAGATTGTGCCAGTTGGTGTTTGGGAACACTTACTATTTTTAGTAAGTGTATTTTTGGTAGCTGGTCCCAGCCTCTGTTACTCTAGTAGTGTAATATTTCTTGTTTGGGCATTGGTTGTTGGAAGATGAATTACTTTGAGAGAGGGGGAAGGGGGGTTCGGGTGAATCAAAGTAATGTGCAAATTTGACATTTAAATCTTGAAATGCAAAATGAATGATGACTATGAAAACAACTAAGTGAACCCTCTTAACTTAAAGGTAAATTTTAACACAACAAAGGACCTTTAAACAGAATGATTGTCTTGAGTGACTTTACAAACCATTATCAAAGCATAATATAAATTGTTCATATAAAAGTGATTGAACAATTCTCTGTATAATGCTTTAGATTCACAATTTATGATTGACTGAACATTCTTTTATAACAGATTGAACTCTATACTTTGCAATCTTTTAGAATGAAACATTAAACATGTATCAGAGCATTGCATGAAATTCTTTTGCAAATGACTGAATGAAAACTTAAGCAAGATAAGCACAAATCACACAAAAGAGAAACACAGAGCTTCGACGAGTGGAAAACCCTCTTGGGGTAGAAAAACCACTCCAAAATGCCTTACAGGCTTAACACCAAATTGATTACAATATTTTTCAGAGCACCAACTCTGTAACAATTCTGAAGCACCAACTTCAATAGGAGCACCAACTCCTTTACAAAGTTTCTCAATAACCATGCAAACTGTCAGGACCTTATAACTACATTATTTTTGCAATTACAAAATCACAATAGAGTACATATAAAAGATATACAATAATGCCCATTATAATCTGTACTGAATGAAACAGTACCAATATAATCTCACTAAAATATGCAATCTCTGTAATAAGGATCAGAGATATAAACACTTTAAGCTCTCTTTTTCAATTTTTCAAAATACAAAAATATCACTGTAATAAACCCTTATTCTCTTTTCAACAACACTCTGTTCTGTCTCATAAACCCTCTCGTTGAGTCATGTATTTATACAAAGCAAAAACTGTGTAAACATCAAAACCCTCGAGTTTGAACTTGTTGATGTGATTTTTATGACCGCACCAATCAGCAGAACAAAATAGTCCGAAGGCTACTCCGTTCTCTCTTGATCAAAGTATTCCGTGTGCTAAGATTGCAAGAAAGTTCACACGTTCAACTCCAAGGTTCCGAAATACTTAGAATACCCTCAGTTGGTTTGATGTGAATTTTTGTTTTCACGAGGGGACTTACACAATTGTTCAGGATTCTTGCAATTTAGAGTAGGTGAATGATTTGAAAGGGATTTATGCAATGCAGATGATTTAGCAATATAGTACGCTTTCCTAAAACTAACCAAAGATGAGCGGAAAGTAAATAAGTGTAAGGGTAAGGAGGTTCTAAATTCTGTCCTAAATGCAAGATATGTGGAGCTCGATTTCAGCAGACTTCGACCAAATTTCACCTAGCCTCACGTCAGACAGCTTCAACAAAATTGGTGCAATCTTCAAAGGGATAGCAAAAGATATTTAGATTACAATTTAGCATACATATACCATCAAGATGACACATATAAGCATACAAATCACAATCGAAGTTAAACTCAAAATAATTTCTAGTCGACCATGCAAGGCGAACTTGTCATCAACAAATTGCTAGTGGTATGGAATGAAATGAAGCTACCTCAATAAAACGCCACACATCCAAAGTAAACTACTTGCATGAAATGAAAATTATGCTACTTTAAGCTACTTGGATCCGAAAGGATGAAAAGACCTTGCTAGCTATCCATGACAAAGACGAATTCCACCATCAATGAAAAGATCTATTATCATGAAAGTTTTACACAACAATCTCTACAAAAGTTTTCAAAGGGGAAAAATTTCCTTCTTCTCCACACTATGCTATCAAAAATGCCTACTCTCTAGTGTCTCTCCAAATCTCAATTCTAGTCTCTAATACTAATTCTAATAATTACAAATGAGGGGGACTCCCCCTTTTATAGATAGCCCAGTCCAAAGGACGGCTAGGGTTACAATCAAAAGAATGGCTAAGATTAAGCCACCTCAGCCCTAACCCTAAAAACTGCCAGAATGGGGAGTGGTACATTAAATGAATCAAAGATTCCCACTCACTCCCAAAATAGTAAAGGCGATTAATGCCCATAATCAGTCTTCTAGAAGATCGTCATCCAGTAGTGCATTCCCATTCTCCTTCTCTCTGGCTGCAAACTCGATGAATCTAGCAAGTACAGCCTCAACCTCCTGAACTGAAATGGGTGGAATGCAATCAAGCTGGAACTCTAACACCGTGTCTGAATCTTCGTGCCTTGTACAAGATTTTCTCCAAGCAACTAAGGAATCCTGCGTGCTCTGAATCAAGCTGGAGAAAGTGGAAGTGTTCTCAAAGTCATCTTGTACGAAGGTCTTCACCTCTGAAAAGTAAGGCACCAGCCTACCCCTCAAATTATCAACAATCACCTCATCTGGATTCAACTGCCTAGCAAATATAGCCTCGAAGGTATTCTGGACTCTATCAATGATATTTGTCATAGCCTTCCTGACTCTAGTTGAATCCGTCTGTGTTGCGTTGAAGAAACCACGTCCCGTGATTGCTGAAGAATACCATCTAGAAAAGTCATACCTGTCATTCTTCTGAATGACCCCTCCATCAATCAGCAACCGCAAAGGAACATGTCTCAATGCCTCAAGACGCTGAATTACTTTGCTCTGATAAACAAAAGCATCACCCCAGGCCTGATCAACTGCCTCCATCCATGCCAATATACTAGAAGCTTGCTGAAAAGCAAGAGCAAGGTCCTCCATAAATTTTTCTGTCTCAGCACGAACTCCCGTAACCCACTTATCTGCCCCCTGTGCCATCTTCCCCAATTCCAACAAGCCACTGATTGACTCTCTAGGTATCTCAGGTGGAAGCTCTATTGCTGGAATCTCCTGCCCACGAGGACGAGACAACTGCTGCACATATCCTATCAAAGCCTTATGCTCTTTTTTCAACTTCTGGTACTTTCCTTCCTTTTTAAATAATCTGTTCTTGAGGGCGAGGTAGGAGTTATCACACTCCTCTACAATCTGTGCACCTGTGGGGCGTCCTAACTCCAAAGTTGTGACCACATAGTTCTCGGGTACTGCTTCATCTCGGTCACAATCAACCTGTGGCACTGCCATGTGAAGGGTGCGGGAACCATCCTCATCAGTTGATATCTTTGAAAACTTTCGTGCTCTCTTCTTCTGTGGAGGTGTGCTGATCCTGTTCAAAAACTCTTCCATTTCAACTGCTGGATCAATCTCCTCGCTGGGGCTTCTTCTCATCCTGTCTCTGAGCCAATCAGGTACCGTATACTGTATATCAAATGGTTGTTGTTCTTGTGCCTCCACTTCACGGACTTGTTCAACTTCTATGTGATTTTGGTGAGGCTCATCGGCCTCAAGTGGCTGAGTATCTCCTGAAACTATATCATCATCATCTTCCAAAGCCCTCTCTAACTCCCGCTGAAACTGAGGGTCAGTAGCAGTCCCCTCATCAGTTTGCTGATCATCTCTACTAGGTGCGTTGACGCTCTGGCCAACTGACTCTCTCCGTGGTGGCTGATTATTTTCTTGTACCGCTTGCACCTGATTCAATGCATTTATTTGATCAGCAAATAAAGAAACCTCCTGTATACTTGGAGAATGTGTCTCCAATGGCCTAGGTGACTCAACTACAACTCGTGGAGGCTCCGGCTGAACAGGCTCCTGCCGAACTGGCTCTTTCCTTGTAGATTCCGAACCTCGTGTGATTTGTTTCTTCCTGCTGGTGGTGGGTGTCCTGTGATCTCCCATCAAATTGTAAGTCAATGCAATCGACCTACTCTTCAACCTGTTCACCCGTCTGTCAACCCATGCTCTAGTAAATGTCAAGATTGGAATAGAAGGTGTGTCAAAATCAACAATCACAGGTTCTGACCAATTCGGGAGCGGAAGTGGAGTATCTCTCACTGCTTCATAATCTGGATGGACAACGTCCATGTCCTCATTCACCTGGTCTGGTACCGGAATGACTTCACACTCCCTAATCATGCTTATTGGCAACCTAGAGAACATTTTCTTCCTGACTTCAGCCTCGTCTGATGTATCAGCCCAATAATCCTCAATGTTTCCCTTGTGTTTAAATTCTTCTGACAGTACCCATTTGATGTTATGCGGATCATAGTGCTGTCGGCTGGTGTGATATGAAAAGTGATAAAACTGAAGCTCACTTTCGGCTTCTCTAGCTGCTTGTAATGGACACACTTCATCGGAGTTGCCCATGACAATTGGGAAGTCAACACCTCCCTTCTTCTTTTTCTTCTGAATCTTATCGTAGGAAACCAATTGCCTAGATATCTCTAACATTAATATTCTATTGGTTGGGTACTTAGGCAGTCTATATGGGTATGAAGAAAAACCTTGCAGCCTGATGTAAGAAAATTTTGGAAACTGTATAAACCAACACCCAGACCTCTCAATTAATTCCTGGGCTTCCCTCGAAATCCTGTGATGCATCCGCTCCTAGAGTGTCCTTGTGATGTGCATGGTGAAGGCGTCATTGGCACGCTTGTAATGAGTGGTACTAGCCAAGTGCAACTGTGGACAAGCCTCATGAATTTTAAACTGGTGAGAGCCACAACCAACAGGTTCCTTGTATGAAATTCCTTGATACTTCGTCATACGAGCCAGCATGTAAATGATGTAAGAGCTCATATAAAATGTCTTCGTTCTTCTTAGGCTCAGGAGCTGCTCGTGTAAATTGTCACTGATCATTGTAGCCCAGTTGACGTAATCCTTTCCTTCCAGCACAAGGTTGATGTAATAGAACATCCATGGCTCGAAAATCAACGACTGCGGGCAACCTCCAACTCTGCTCAGCATCATAATGAGATCACAGTACTCCTGCTTCAAGTCATCCGCTATGATTTGTCTCAGCTTCGTACGAGAAGGCTTGGGGTTGCTCATCCAGTTAGTATTGATCGTTTCTGTACATCTCTCGAATGCAAAAGCATACATTCGCTCAGCTCGCTCCCTTGATTTATAAATCATGTTTCTATGCACTGGAATTCCAAAAGCCTCGCCAATAGCCGAAGGAGTGAGGTTGGTGAGCACTTGTCCATCTGGCGACATGATTGACCTGTGATCCTTCTCATAGCAGTTGGCGCACTCCATCATCAGCTCTGAACACTGAATGGCTGGTGGGAAACCGGCAGCTGCATATAACCCACTTCGAATGATGTTGTGTGAAGTGTTCGAAGGTTGGTGACCACCAAATCCCAGCATTCTTTTCCTGAAAGTCTCCAAGTTGACAAAGCCCAAATTTGTATCCGCCAGCTTGCCCAACTTCGAAGTGAACTTTGACTCTGGCATAAATGTCTTGCTCAGCTTCTTTATAACAGCTTGCCTGGATGCAACCATTATTATACTTGCCAGTTGTCCTTGCCTCAACCATCTGCAAAATAACAAACATCCATGAGTAAATTAATTTAGAAAATAAATAAAATATTGTGCAGGGGCTGCCAGTCGACTTCAAGAACTTGAGAAGCTGCAATAACATTTCTCATTCGCAAACCTCAGCTTCTTCTTCAACAGCTTTCGAACTTCAATCACTTAGAAACAAACTTCTAAGCAAGCTTCAGCAACTTAATACTTCAAGAAATCTGCCAACTTTAATCAGCACTTGGACCCTTGTAAATTCGCACTTCACACTCTCAGCAAATCAGCAAGTGCGCACTTCCTCAATAGCACTCAGCTTCAGCAATACTCTTCTTCAAATGGAAATTTCTCACTTGCATTGGCAACTTCAAACTTCAGCAATAAAATCGAGCTTCAGCAACTCACAAGTTTCAGCCTTCAGCAAATTCCAACGCCTTTCACTTAGCAACTCACTCTTCAGCAACTTGCTCTTCAGAAATTTGAACCTCTTCAACAGATTTCAAACTCGACACTGGACTCAGAGCAAATTGAGTTTCTCTTCAGTTGTGAAAAAGAAGTGAATAACCTTCAACACTTATAGGAAATTCAAATTCTAGAAGGCTAAGTTTAGCCAATGAATTAAATTTCCACTACTTCATTTGAATTTCCCTCTGGCATTTTTGACACTTGTCTGAGAATCTCAATCTTCTAAAAGTTCAACTTTGACTGGCATCTTTTAATTCATTTTTTGGAAATATTTAATTTAAATTCATCTTTTAATTCACCAGCCGGAGCTCTGTCTTGTAAATTTTAAATTTTATTTCTCCTCAGCTTTGGAAAATTCATCTGTGAAGAATTCAATCAAGAATATCTAGGCAATTTACTTTAAATTCATCGTTGAAGTATTTTCCTTTCAAAAACCATTTTATTCAAATTTGCCTTAGAAAATTTTAAAATTTTCCCTTAGGAAAATTCACAATTCGAGCACCGATTAAATTCTTCATGCTGAAGGCCCTAGCGAAGTGCGGAAGACATGGAAATCCATTTCTCATCACAAATGTCCAGTACCCAGAAGAAAATTTTCTTTAGAACTTGTCGAATCCATGGGTGCACAACGAACGGGTTCATTTAAATTTTAAAATTTTGAACCTTAGAAAATAATATTCAATCAATTTTAGATCCGTTCTTCACATCTGTGATTGCATTGTGTTGCTTTGACTCGAATTTTTTTTTAAATTCATCCTGCAATGCCAATATCTTCTAACTTCATCTTCAACAAACTTTACTCATCTCAGGGAATTTCATCATCTTCCAAGTCTAGGCGTATTTTCTTAAGGAAGAAAATACTTTGCCTTAGAAAAATTTCGAACCACTTTGAAAAATTTTCCTGTGAGAAAATTTTTATTTCAACTTTGTTCATTTGCCAGTGAGAAAATTTTTATTTCATCCAATACGTATTTGCCAGTGGTGGGAATTTATCAACTTCACTTGGAAAATTTTCCATGAAGGCGCCTAGCACATTTTATTTTTCATTCACCACTTTGCATTTTATTTCACACTTGAAAGACATTTTCATTTAAAACTCCAACGCCTTAGCAATATTTTATTTTCACTCACCACCCTAGGCGCATACCACACTTCATGGAGGACATGTTTCCAACGCCTAGCATTAATCATTTCACCCTCAACACTTTGTTTACCATCTTACACTTCACCTTAGGCGCCAATAGCATATGCAAGAAGATACGCCTAGCAATTTTATCCTTTAATTTTGCTTTCACACTCTTCATTCACCTTTTATTGACTTCAGCTTGGGCGCATATCACACCTCATGAAGGATGACCCTTGGACTTCCCTATTTTGTCTTCACATGGCCCCATTTGGGCGCATTTTGCATAGGCTACAGGACGAACTTCGTTGACTCCTTTGACTTCTAGTGAACTTGGGTGCATTTCCACATATGTGCAGGATGGGCGCATTTAGGGGGTGGTGGAGGATATTTCCATGCCTTAGAAATTTTTTTCTCATCAAAGTTTGCTTCTTCATCAAGCAGGGCGCATTTGGCCATGGGTGAAGGACGAACTCCTGACTTAGAAAATTTCTTAGCCACTGCCAGCTTCTTCTTCTTTGGGCGCATTTCAAGGGTGTTGCAGGATGAAACTCATGCCTTAGCCATTTTTCTTGACTTCCGCCAACTTCACAACGTCCTGCTATTTATAGTAAGTCTCTTGATTTTCATATCTCGGAAGCTCAGAATGATTTGAAATTTTGAACGCTGGATCTTCACGACTTCATCAGTCTGTTGACACTGCTATTTCGGGTTGGCCTGCTATTTTTAGCCCATTTCTGAAGGTGGTTTACTATAAATAGTAACTGCTCGTTTTTGATACCTCCACAACTCCGTTTGATTTGAAATTCGAATGATGCGCTCCTCACCACGTGACTTGCTTGCTGACATTGGCACCTGATGCTGACTTTCTATTTTTAGCCTATTTTTGAAATGACTTACTATAAATAGTAAGTGCTCCGTTTGTCTTCAAATTTCACCAGCAGATAGCCTGAAGGATGCTGATCGCGGTGGTTTACACCGGTTTTCAAATTTTTTGACTTTTTACCTTTCTTTTCGGGCCCCAAAGCTGGAAACCCTAATTCATCTTGCATGCATATCCAATGATTTCTGTTTGTTCTCGTTTCTGTTGCATTGCGATCAGCTCATGATTCTGAAGTGCTGGGAGGTGGCTGCCGGGATGTACCTGCTAAAAATAGCAAGTTCCTAAATGAGTGACCATCTCCGTTTGCATGTCACGTCACTGCGAAGCTCTCGAAAAACCCACAAGGAATATGCAGACATGCAAAGGAAACCCTGACATGCAAACCCTAAAAATAGCCTCGAAAGGATGAACTCTAAAAGTTATCATCTCACTTTGCATGTTACACCATCGTGAAGGTCTCTGAAAACCCACAAGGAATCTCCAGACATGTGTTGAAAAACTCTGCATATAAGCCCTGAAATCTGCTCCGGAAGCTGAACTGCTAAAAATAGTAAGTTGTCTGTTTCAGCTCAAATTTTGCATGCGAGCAGCTTGATGTATTCTGAATGCAGTGTGATTGTTAAAACTTCGAAGGTGTCGAAAGATTGCCTGTAATTGCACACTTACTAAAAATAGTAAGTAGCTGGAATTTGATGAAAATTTGCTGAGAGCCTGCTGGAAGCACACTGACAACAGTGTTAGTCTTTATTTTCAATTTATTCACTTCGTTTGATCTCAAATTGGCAAGGAAGAGGGAAACCCTAATTTTCAGACTTGCTAAAATTTACGTTTAAGCTCACAGACGGGAACGTCCCCGGAAAGGCAGATCGAGAGAGAGAGAGAGAGAGAGAGAGAGAGAGAGAGAGAGACAAAACCAAAGCCAAAAAGGACCAGAATGGAGCAAAAATTAGGGGGTCCCCATTTTGAATGGGGCGATGTGTGAAAAGGTCACAACAGAACTCAAGTTCAAAACAATTTTATTTACAAAACCTTAAGCAGATTCAGTTATGATTAACGAAAAACACAAGATCTTTTTAAAACTGAAACCAGAAATGAAGTAATCTGTTCGAAACTGAATCAATATCAACTTTCCCTTTTTTACTTTCCATTCACTAAATTTACCTTTGAAAGATCAAAGCAATGTATGGATATTACCTCTGTTATGGCGGTTCAAACTATAAACAAAATCCCATAAGATCCTCTATTACCTTCGCTTCCAGCTCGTGGAGAGTCCACCAACTAACTCGCCACCCTCCATAAACTACCATACCTGAAAACCAGATCAGAAAACCACCATGATCTTGCTCAACCTGTAACTACAATTTCATCATGGCGGCGCTAGGGTTCGGTTGAAATGTGAAATGAAACAATCACTTTTGTTTTTCCCTATCTTTTCTTTACATCAAACCCCCAAAACATGATACATAACTTTTGAAATCCGTGATTCAAAATGTAATGATTTTGAGATCCAAGGAACCGACATTATGATTTGCCATATCAAAGTCCACGTGACACATCAAGAACCCAATATAAGCCGACAGTCCAAGAAATGAGTATGTCGATAACCACATGCATGGTAAAGATCAAAGTCTTCAAATTAAATGATAACAACCGATTGCCAATAAGCCGACAATAGAATAAAATGACATGAGCCCGAAATAAACATTTAAAATTGGCTTAAGTGCTACGTAACATGCACTTCCAAACAACAATGTAATGTATCAATAAATCCGATAATAACCATTTTCAAGTGCAAGGTGAATGCACTTTTAAACCAAAAACAATGTGCTATGCCATGAACTTGATAATAATATCATTGATGTCAACTAATGGAGTTCAAAAACAAATGTAATGACCAATATGCATATCAATGAAACCAGAGTCTGCACAAATGCTGAATCATAGACTTTTGCAAAAGATATGTCATGAAGCCCGAGCCCAAATGAGTTAATGAAACAATAACCTTTGCCATGATATAAATGCCATGTAAAAGATCAATAAAATGTAACCCTGTAATCAAGATGTCTTTTAATCTGCACAAGGAGCCAAAAGATCAGTACCATCAAAACTGGATATAAACCAACATCACAATGCTATCACTGAGTAGGATACTGAATGCCAAAACCAAGTATGCCAAAATTGAATATGAACAAGAGTGCCAATATCATGATCAAGAATGCCAATATCATATGTCAATAGGAGCCACTATCCATGAAGTCAGGATTGCCTGATCAAAAACAAAAGATATCCTGTAGAATGCTATCATGAAGTTTCCTAAAAGCTGAACATTGTTGGATCCAATATAAATCAGGAGTATCAAGAACCCACAGCAAGATGGATGATGAAATCACCAAGGCATATGCCAACCACATTGAAACATGATGTTTGAACTTGTTAGCTTGTCCTTATCAACATTGAAACATCAAGAGCCAATATATCATTGAAATCCTGAATCACCATAAACATGAATACCAAAGAACATGCCAACAGATTTTGTCATCAAGGACAACCAAAGACAACTGAGAAGTCAACATTGGTGAGTTCTAAGGTTAACCAAATTAATATTCGTATTTTTCTGTCACTTATGTTATAAAGTCACTTTATAACTTGAGGGTCATGTTTTCATCAAAAGGGACCTTGTCTCATGCCTAGGGAAAGCTGAAAATAAAGTTGTTTTCAAAAAGCCAAATTATAAGCCTCCAAAAGTGGACACCAATCTTGGGGATGCATAAGGATTTTAAAATAAAATGAAAAGTTCATGGAGGGGGGGCATGGGAGTCGTGAAGGGAAAATATTTCAAACTTGGTTGCCCTAATTTCCTTTTCTTCTATAAAAACATCTCTTGGGCTCTCATTTGGACATCTATCTTTTGGCAACATAACAGGATGCTGCTGGAATGCTTCCAGGGTTCTATTTCTACGAGTTGAGGACGAAAACCCTCATTGTTGTAGCTGATTTCGGTGGTGAAAGTTCCACCCTAGCCGGGAAGAGTGGTTCTACTTCAGGGATCACATTGATATTGAAAACTTTTCTGATTTCTATCATTTTGAAGGTTGGAGAATGAAGATATACTCAGTTTTTGGATATGGGTTCGAAGGTTTAGGTGTGATTGAGGTTTGCTTCAGTTTTTGTGGTGCTTGGAGGTGATAAAAAGCAATTTTAGAGGTCTGATATACATTTCTAGAATTCTGGAAATTCATATTTTACAGTGGCTGGAAGTGGTGTTTTGCTCGCAGCTCAGTTGGTGTTCGAAACTTCGTTTTGGGTATTTTTCCAAAGTACTCCTCATAGCTGGGTGCCCCATTTCAAGTGCTCATGTGCAAATTTTGTTGAAGGTTTTGATTTTTAGGAGCAAATCGCCCTTTCTAGGGAGCCGTGCCAATTTGGGATATTTGCTCAGTTAGGTCTGCTATTGTTTAGACCTGTAATCTGCCCTTTTTGGAGTCCAAGCAGCTGTTCTATGGCATGAGTTCTCTGTGGTCATTTGGCAACTATTGTATCTATCATTTGATGTGAGTTTGCAAGCATTGGCTGCTGTTACATAACTGCTATCAGGTCTGCAATTCACTATATCAGGTATGAAAATACACTTCTTTAAGTCTGAAATTCATTGTTCTACATTTGCTATCATGATTTGTTTTGGTTCTATATGAAAACAAAGCTATTTCATTGTATTTTCCCTTCTATGCAATGTTTCCTATGTTTGCTTTGCTATGATGAAAACATGTGAAAAAGAACAAACACAACACATCTGCAAAACACTTCACAGTAAACAAAATAAATTAAAAAAAAAATCAGGGGTGGTTGTTACAAGGACTCTAATATTGGTGACCTCCCTTTTTGGGATGAGTTGAAAGTCAACAATATTGAGCAGTATTTTGCGAAAAGACAATGGAAATGTTGGACTCCTATTGCAATTAGGACTGCAGTCAACTTTAAAATTCTTTGTATAAGGTTATGTGCAATTAACTTTTAATTTTCATGAAACTTCTATCAACTGATAAGAAAGAATAGCAACAGTTTAAAACAACAAATTTTATATTGATTAATATCAGAATTTTCTGTTTGAATATTGCAAGTGTAAATTTTACTCTTGATGAAATTTTCAATCTGTATATTTTATGCTGGAAATATAATCCAACACAATATCTAAGCAAACCAACTAGCAACTGGAATGATATTCAAAAATACTTCATTGCATACAAAGTGTTGGACAAAATGTCTGCGAGGTAAAAACATCAATGCTGCTGCTTTACAAACAGGGGCAGCATCTGTAACAATTCGGACTACATGTGATGCACCCACCTCCTCAATGTTGTCACATAATTCGTTAAGAAGAAACTCTGCATTTTTTTCTTGCCCTGAACAATTTATTGCCTATAAAAAATAAGGCCCTTTGCTGCATGCTACCATGATATTAAGTAGTGGATGATTTCTAGCATTTGCCCACCCATCCATCATGATATTGTTAGTGTTTGTACCTTAGGGAGATATTTTCTCCTAAGTTAATATAATAAATGATTATTAAGGTAAGTCAGACTTATTACAAAATCATATTTTATATTTGCTATTTATCAAAAAGGCCGACCTAGATGAAGGGTCACCTAGGCTGGTATATATTCAAGGTGATGTTATTTCATTCTATAATCAATTCATTCTCATCTTCATTCGCACCTTCAAGAAACAGTTCGATCTTCCAGCAGCAGATGGCCATCCTTGAGAAGCAGATCAAATTGCCAGGAGTTTTATACTTAGTTGTATTAAGAAGAGATTCTCATCATTTATTGTATCAAGTTCGCCCTTGAGAAGGGTCTGATTGTAAAGCAGATTTCTGCTCTTATTCATCTGATGTATATATATAAGAGATATATTTTTGCTGGGGTTTTTCCCAGGGTAAAATGATGTATTCTTGATCTGTGTGTTTTGTATCTCTACTTTCTGATAAATCTGATCCTAAAACTAACAGATACTACATCCTTCTGCAGCCCACTCTCTTTTCATTGGTACAGTTTGTTGCTCTAATTTTTTTTTTTTATCAATTAAAGTAGTGTGAATCTTTTCATACCCAAGTGGTTTATACCCAGCCGGTCCATTACTAATAGCTTGTGTAATATTTTATTAAGTCAACATTGTAATTAAATAATTAATTTAATATTGTTGAAAAAGGTTAAATTTAAAAAAAAAACAACTTGAATTAATTATTCAAGTGGAGCAAAGTAACTTAAGTTAGAAAAGTTAAATAAATTAAATAAGTTACTTTTGATTTCAAAAAGAAATAAATTAAAAGTGAAAATGGAAAAATGGGGGAAATTCAACAAGATAGGGGAGTTACGAAAGGGAAAAGAATAAAAGTTTTGGCGAGCTCATTTGCAGGCATGCTTGGTTGATTATGGTTTTGGAGAGCTTGGCTTTCTCGTAACCTGAGGATGAAAAACCTCATGTTCTCAGAATTGGGTGAAAGCCCAATTCCTATACTAGCAAAATCATTCAAATTTTGCAGTTGAACTTAGCGATTGAAGTTTGCGAAATTCATGAAGTCTCTCGTGGAGGAAAATTTCAGAGTTTGGATAATATTTTCAGAATTGAAATATGGTATAAAGAGGAAAATTTTAGAGTTTGGATAATATTTTCAGAATTGAAATATGGTATAAAGCAATTTTGTTTATCGGTTTAATTCTATGGGGAATTATGGTTGTATCATTTTGTTTGAATAAGATGACTATATCAATTCAGATTTTGTGTAAGTGTTAAGCTGAGATGAAAGGCATGAGAAACTAATTTGTAATTGAAAATTTATTTGCAAATTTCACGACTCTTTTTCTAGTTGGTATTGTTTGCTGCATATGTTAGGAACTATGCAATTGTTTTAATTTCACTTAGACTATTAGAGGGATATTTTCAGTTGCAGTTTATATCACAGTTTATATCTCTAGTTGCTGAATGGTCAAAATGGTACCATAGAGTTGTTTGTAGCAACATAGAAAAAGATTTCAATTCAAAGCATATTGTGAATGTAAACTTGCTGCCAAGATTGACATATCAAGCTTCAACTGGAAGTAATATTGAAGAACCAATTCATGGAAGGGACCGGTTCATAACAAGGAGGATAAGTAAAGGATTTGGAATTTCATTACATGTTCAGGGTGTAATTGAAGAGTCGGTGTTATTGAAGAGTCGGGTTAATATTGGTTGTTACGAGAAAAAAAGAAAGTCACATACTTTCTGGGAGGCATCCAATACTGGGAAGAATTCAACACAGTATTATTATTCATGACAATCGACCCATTAAATCTATGTTATACTCTGCTACCGTTTCACTAAATCACTGATATGATATTGTTTTCCGATAACATCAGGATTTCTATTGGGTTATATGAGAAGCTGTGTTCTATAAGCGTGTCTCTATGCTTTCGAAGGAGCCAATAATTCCAAGATAACCGAGTATTCTGAGCCGTCGCGAGAATCAAAGCAAGAAATTGATTTCATATTGAAGCAGCTAAGAAATGGAACTTGGTCATTTTTGCTGAGTTGAATACTAAGTCTTAAATATGGAAGGTTTAGTAATTCATGGCTTTACATATTGCTACCGTATTAAGAAATTCTTCAACAATCGCTGCTAAGAATTGAATGGTCATTTTAATTAAGGAAGCCATATACTCACTAGGAGCCTACATTCCTTTCAAGATCTTCAAAGCAAGCTGACGCAAAAGCACTCAGGAAGGAATTGACTAAAATATTCATTAGAGCCGCTTCAGTTACCCAATCATGGGATCAAGGAAGACACAAAAATTCATTACTATCGTTACTCTAAGCAAACATTTCCTTTGAGAGGAATTCTGGACCTTATGAGGCTATCCAATGGTCGGGGCTTTATTGAAGTTTTAGGAAAAATTAATCTCACTCCATAGTGTTGGGGCACTTGTTATTGGATTGGCAATCCATATATATTTCATACCTTGTAACAGGACCTAGCTGGACGTGTTGCTGCAAGCATTTATTGCTCACATATAATATTGGTTATTGATGTAAATGTAATCAAATCTTCTATCAAATTAAGAGACTAAGGGTTCTAAGGAGATTCTAATTGTAAGAATTCTACAAAAATTCTAAGTCAGATTTTCGATTTTCAGATTTTATTTATACTGAATGTGCTGATTACAGAACATTAATAATTTTGATGTTTTGCATATCAAGAGAGGAATCACCTTTTGTATGTAAGGAGACCCGCCTCCAAGGGATGCGTCTCTTGAGAGGACGTTTCTCCACATGTGGAGACACGTCCGCTCAAGGGACGTGTCTCTTTGAGCGCGCGGGTTTCACTTACAACCGATAATCATTCGGTTTAAACAAACTTAGTATATACATACACCCTCACACATGGCGGATATATATATGAATTCCGAATTTTATCCAATGCGAATTTTGAACATCATTTATTTAAATTCGATTTTATACATGCTTTATAAAATTCGATTTTTACTTATTTCTAGAAATATTAAACATGAAGAGCAATTGATCTTATATAAATGATGATGATGCTTATAGCAATCATCGTTTATATTTGACCTAAGCTACCATTCATCAACACTCCCTCTTAGCTAGGGAAGATATTTCAAATCAAATAAGTGGAGATATCACCTTTACACGTGATATCGAAGATATGATATGTTTTCTCAAAGTTGTCAAGTCACATGACATTCTTCATAACACATCTTCATTATGGTATGTGCACTGACATCAAGTCACATGATGTCTACCATAATTCATGGCATATCCACGGATATAAATATCCACCATGATTATCTCTTAAGGATCACAATGATCTTCAGATGATATCAAGTCCCATGATATCCATCAAAGTGTCCAAGAGATACTATCATGACATGTCCACAAGATATCAAGTCACATGATATCTATCATGATAGTTTATCATTGTAGAGTCGCACTTTACAATGTCAATACAAGTGTTCATTATTAAAAAGATCGTCACCTTTCAATAATGTACACAGGGGGAGTAGGCCCATAAAGTCATGGAGTCACACACATGACAAAAGAGTTTACACATTAAACATCTTTATATATTAGTACAATTTTATAAACAATTTGTATTTCAAACATAAATAACAAACTACATTTCAACCATACCAAGTTTCTTCCTGAAGTGCTCTACCTTGATTCGGGAGAGAGGCTTGGTGAGAATGTTTGCAGTTTGATCATTTGTACTAATATACTCCAACTGAATCACTTTCCTTTCCACCATATCTCTTACAGATCTCAATGTGCTTAGATCTATCATGAAAGATAGGATTTACAGAGAGTTTGATGCAACTCTGATAATCACAATGAATAATTGTAGGATTCAAGGGCTCACCAAAGAGTCCCACAAGCAATTTACGAAGCAAAACTGCTTCTCTTGCTCCCATTGAGGCTGCAATGTATTCAGCTTCTGTTGAGCTCTGTGCAACTAAAGATTGTTTTCTGCAAATCTAGGAGATCATAGCTGATCCTAAACTGAAGCAACATCCTAATGTGCTTTTCCGATCGGTTACATTTCCAGCCCAATCTGAATCAGAGTACCCATGTAGATCTAGTTGATCATTCTTGTAAAGAAGACCATATCCAATAGTGCCTTGAAGATATCTCAAAATATGTTTAACAGCCATTAAGTGAATTTCCTTTGGCTCACACATGAACTGGCTGAGAACATTCACTGCATAGCAAATATCGTGTCCGTGTTAACCGATACATCAAGGATCCAATCATCCGTTCAGAAGGGTTGGATCTCAGACTCTTGGATTCTCTTACGCTTTCAATTTGTGAAGGTTGGTTTCCATAGGTGTAGACATTGGTCTACAGTCCAACATTCCAAATCTCTTCAGAATATCAATAGTATACTTCCCTTGGTTTAGTATAATGCCCTCTGATTTCTGCCATACTTCTAAACCTAGGAAGTAGTGTAGAATGCCCAAGTCTTTCATGTCAAATTCAGAAATTAGATCCTGCTTCTCTTGAGCAATGAGGTGATCTTCTCCTGTTATCAGCAGATCATCAACATATAAAATAATTATTAGCATATCACCTTTGATTACCTTGAAGTAGAGATTGGAGTCAGCATCACTCTTGGAAAATCCTAATCCCAAGCGATAGTTGTCAATTCTTTTATACCAGACCCTGGGAGCCTGTTTAAGTCCATAGAGGGCTTTCTTTAGTCTGCATACATGTGAGTCAGGTTTATGTATCACAAAACCTTCAGGCTGTTCCAAATAGACTTCTTCTTCAATGGTTCCATTCAGGAAGGCAGTTTTCACATCCATTTGATGGATCTTCCAACCTTTAGTTGCTGCAATGGCTAACACTGCTCTCACTGTGTAACGGGCAAGTGCAAATGTTTCTTCGTAATCAATGCCTTCCCTTTGAGAAAAACCTCTTGCCACAAAACGCTTTATGTTTTTCTATACTGCCATCAGCAGCATGCTTGATTTTGAAGAGCCATTTGGAAGAGACAACAGATTTCTCTTTTGGTCTAGGCACTATATCCCATACATCATTCTTTAGAATGGACTGATATTCCTCCGTCATTGCATCTTTCCATGCTCGATGTCTGAAGGCTTCTGTAACACTGACAGGTTCTGAATTTATGATGTTCATTAGAGCAACATAGCTAGAGAATCGTTTGGGTCTTTTACTTTCCCTAAACGTTCCTTTGGGTGCTACATGATTCTCAGCTTCTTTGATCATCTTTCTAGCCCAAAGTGGCCTCTTTCTACCGTTGTCATCTGTATTCTCATCTGAAGTAGATAGAAGTTCATTTGGCACTTCCTCAGGATGCTCCCTCTGAATCTCAGGAGTAGGTTCCATTTCAGGTACTCTAGGGGAATAGGTTTCTGTCTCACTAGAACTTCTTGCCCTCTTGAATGCAATGTCTTCTTCAAAGATGACATCTCTACTCAATTCGATTTGTTTCTGCCCAGGTATGAATATCCTGTAGGCTTTGGAGGTTTCACTATAACCCACAAATATTCCCTTCTTTCCAGAAGGTTCTAGTTTGAATCTCTTCTCTTTGGGCACATGAATATAGACAGGACAGCCAAAAATCCTAAAATGACTAATGTCAGGTTTTAAGCCGGTAAAGGCTTCTTCAGGAGTTTTGTTATCGAGATGTGAATGAGGACATCTATTCTAAATATAGATAGCAGTCCTAGAGGCTTCTGCCCAGAAAGAGGTTTCAATGTTTTGGTCCAGCAACATTGCCTTAGCAGCTTCTACAATGGTTCTATTTTTTCTTTCAGCAACCCCATTCTGTTGAGGGTTGTAGGCAACTGTGAACTCCCTCTTAATTCCAGCACTCATGCAGAATTCTTTAAAAATTTTAGAGGTGTATTCTTTCCCATTGTCTGTCCTTAAGGTTTTTATTTTCTTTCCGGAGAAGTTTTCAGAGAGGGCTTTAAACTCTTTGAACCTTTTGAGGATTTCTATTGACTCTTTACACTTAAGGAAATAGATCCAGGTTTTCCTAGAGAAGTCATCTACAAATATGACATAGTATAGAAATCCTGCTTTAGAGGGTACAGACATGGGTCCACATAAGTCTGAGTGAACCAATTCTAACACATTTAGGGTTTTGCTCAAACTATTGGAAAGGACCCCTTTGTATTCTTTCCTAAGGCACAACCTTTGCAAGTTCCTTCATGAGATGGTTTTAACTTAGGTAAGCCTGTTACAAGTTTTTCTACAGAAGGTAGGGCACGGAAATGAAGGTGTCCTAATCTTCTATGCCAAATCTCATTTGAATCAAAGGTGTCAAGGGTAAGAGCTTGTTTGACTTCAGTGCATAGTTTGTAAAGGTACCCTTGTCTCACACCTATGATTTGGGCTTTCTTGATTGTTGAGTTCTTAGGCCATGCTAGAACTTTCCCATCCATAAGGGTAACTCTATAACCATTGTCTTCAAGGGCAGAGATGGATAAATATTCCTCTTTATTCCAGGTACAAATAAGACTCCAGTGAGTTGAAGGGAGAGACCAGATTTCAATGTGATGGAACAAGTTCCAACCCCTTTTACTTGATGTGTAGAGTCATCCCCAATTGTTACATCTTCATTAGACTCTTCAGTCATAGTGTCTAAGTGTTCTCTAAACCCTGTGATGTGCCTCGAAGAACCACTATCAATCACCCGGTTGTTGATATTGTTAGATACT
Organism: Sequoia sempervirens; assembly: GCA_007258455.2. Classification (NCBI taxonomy): domain Eukaryota; kingdom Viridiplantae; phylum Streptophyta; class Pinopsida; order Cupressales; family Cupressaceae; genus Sequoia; species Sequoia sempervirens. Next base: position 34,527 of record VDFB02026488.1, on the reverse strand, counting down.
TGACTAGATAAGGCTGAATAGAACACAAAGTTCTCAGATTCATGATCTGAATTTGTCTTTCCTACTTTGGCAAAAGATGCTTGTTGCTTTGATCTGTCAGGGCACTTCATTGCATAGTGGCCATATTGATCACATCTAAAGCATTGCACTTGAGAGATGTCTTTCTTCTTAGAAGATCCCTTTCCATTGGAATTTCTCTTTCTTTTAAAAGATTCTTTCTTGTAGGAGTTTTTCTTATTCCTTTTATTAGACGATGTGTTGAGTACATGAATGTCTTCATCTATGTGTTTCTGTTTATTCTCTTTTGAGAAAGTCTTGTTTCTTCTTGAAGGCAGTCAGTTCTTAGCCTGTCAAACTTAGGGAGTTTAGATCTTGCACTTATTCCTTGAACAAATGACTCCCATGAGTTTGGTAGGCCTCCTAGTGCAATTAGAGTTAACTCTTTGCTATCAATTTGATATCCAATTGTGGATAATTGATCCCTTAGTTCAATGATCCTCATGAAGTATGCATTAATGGACTCTCCTTTGTTTATTTGAGCATTGTTGATTTGCCTCTTTAATGCAAGAGTCCTACTGGTGTTGTTGATCTCATAGGTACTCTCAAGAGATTTGTACATATGGTATGTAGTTTCATGTTTTGCTAGGATAGGCACTATATGATCCCTAACTGCATCTACTAGGATTTTCATGGCCTTTTCATTGTTTTCAATCCATTGAGTTTTCTCAGGTTCAGCCTCTGGTTCCTTTTTATTTTCTTTCACAAGTGAGTCTAGTTTATTCTCTCTAAGGATCATCATGATTCTAAATTTCCATGATGTGAAGTTGTCTGCTCCTAGAAGACGATCTTCAAATCTGATCACACTTGACATTATGAAGAATGTGATGTGAATTCGATTTTTTTTTTTTAAAATACGAATTTTCTAGAGCAATCTGATATCTAGATTTGATTGGATTCACACAACGTGGCTCTGATACCATGTAAATTTAATCAAATCTTCTATCAAATTGAGAGACTAAGGGTTCTAAGGAGATTCTAATTGTAAGAATTCTACAAAAAATCTAAGTCAGATTTTATTTATACTGAATGTGCTGATTGCAAAACATTAATAATTTCGATGTTTTGCATATCAAGAGAGGAATCACCTTTTGTATGTAAGGAGACCCGCCTCCAAGGGATGCGTCTCTTGAGAGGACGTGTCTCCACACGTGGAGACACGTCCGCTCAAGGGATGTGTCCCTTTGGGCGCGCGGGTTTCACTTACAACCGATAATCATTCGGTTTAAACAAACTTAGTATATACATACACCCTCACACATGGCGGATATATATATGAATTCCGAATTTTATCCAATGCGAATTTTGAACATCATTTATTTAAATTCGATTTTATACATGCTTTATAAAATTCGATTTTTACTTATTTCTAGAAATATTAAACATGAAGAGCAATTGATCTTATATAAACGATGATGATGCTTATAGCAATCATCGTTTATATCTGACCTAAGCCACCATTCATCAACAATTAAGATGTTGAATTTGCACATCTGTACTTTGTTTATGTAATAGTAAAATGTCCCCTTGGAGTTTCAAAACTAACTTTTTGCTTTTCAGTTAAAATCTGATTTTTTTGTTTTTTTTGTGCTACCGTGCGATAGTGCCAACGATTTTCAAGAATTGATATGAAACAATAACTGAAGGGAAAAAGCATAAATAAATAGAAACCCAATAGTCTTTATTCAAAACATAATAAGACAATACCCATAAGGCAAAATGTTATAATTTAGAACCTGGATTTTTTGACAGCAATCATGGCAACCACGACAATTGGATGCAATAACGTAATACTTCAAGTTACTTGTTTTTTCAATTGGTTTCTGATGTTGATGGAGTGATTGAAGCTAGACGCCTCAAGATAGTGTATTGGCAACCTGAAACCCCAAATGTTTTGCTTTAAAACCCTTACTGGTTTGTATGATCCTTGTTGGTTTGTATGACTCTTCCTAGCTTGCATGTGCCAAATGGAACTCCAAAATATGCCATTTAGTCCCTTGTTTGCTTAGCTATCCTGAATGCCCTAATGAATGCAAGAGATTAAGCCTGGAACGACTTGATCTGGAGAAGTATCACGCCTTGTGTGAGGATCTGAAGCTCTCAAGCTCCCATGTGCCTGCAAGTGCTAAATGCCTCTGTTTTCTTGAATACCGCTGAAGTAAAATGCTAAGGAAATCGATCAAAGCTTAGATTGATGGTCCTGTGTGAAGCCATCCATACTAGAACCCTTAGACAGTCTCTCACGCTTGTAGATCTTGTTCTAACAGAGGGATTTTGTCCTCAGATCAGCTCAAAACTCCATATCTACAACCTTGTGCTTAGTTTTTTGTGTTTGAATGTAAACTTGGATAATGTCAAAAGAAGCCTCTTTCCTTTCCTTATGCTTTCCCAAAAAGTCATGCCAAGTTTTAGGTTTTGCTTTGACCAAATAAAATATCTATTTTCTCCACTTGAAAATCCACACCAACTTCTTCAAGCACATTAATCTCCACTTGAAAACCCACACCAACTTCATAAGGCATATTAATTTAATATTTTATTTCATGTCTCCAAGCGCCCCTTTCACTTAAGTGAATATAAAGTGACTTTAGGCATTTCTTTTAATTTAGTCACTTTATTACTTTAATATATTAAATCACTAAGTCACTTTAATAATAGAATATTATTAAAGAGAAGTGACTTAATAACCCAATAACCCCTGGCCATGGACTAGCAATGATCTCTCGAGTAAGTAGCAAATAACAAGTCCTGAATCCCCTCAGAAAGGTCCCCTAAACATCCTGTTAGCCTACGGGAACCTTAGTAATAGGCTAACCTTGTCCTTCGAACCACTGGCTAGAAAGGGGATGTTACAAACAGCAAGAATTGAAAAGAGATCCCATTATTTCTATTGATAATTGAAATGGTCAAATCTCATAGTTGCATGTTAAGTAGTTGCTAGCTGTATATAATCAATGCAATGTTTAGAGTTTATTGAGTTAAGAATCACTAGAAAATACATTTGAATGTTGGAACATCAGAATAATCAGAAGGCCAGGTAACAACCAAACTGTTTGACGAAATGCTTGGTGTAATACCCAAAATTTAAAATTTTTGCTTCATTAAGGTATTTTGTAAAAGTGGTTAAAATCTTGTAAAAACTGTCGTCAAAAGGATGCTCGCAAAATTTTCTAAAAATAGAAATTTGCATGTCAGCCCCTATTTTTTAGGAAATCACGCATGGTGGGGAAATCCTCAGAGTTTTCAAAATCTGATGATCTAGGTCTCCTCAGAATGAAATTGTCTACAAAACCTAGACTTTAGTTTTTTAGACCTACTTTTTAGGAAAATGTCTAAAAATAGAATCTTTGCAGAAAGGGCTCAAACTGATTTTGATTGCTTTAAAATACGTCATGATCAGTCTAGTTCAGTCAGAATCGTCAAAAAGTCAATTTTCTTTGGTGGGTCTATTTCACTTTTTCAAAAGATAAATTAGGACCTTTGAGGCCATCAATGGAGGATGGCTAGCTGCTAGGTGTCGGATTCAAAGTCTTAAATGCTGCACAAATCAATCTACGGTGAAAGATGCTCAAAAAATGCTGAACAAAGGAGGGGAATCTAAAAATAACAAAATTTGTGAAAAATATTCCAAGTCTGGTGAGTAAAGGCGCCTTATTTCAAGGGAGGTGCTTGACAGTGAATGCCTTAGCCAATTTTTCTGTTTTCAAAGATCATGCACGCGCAATGGTCAACACGTCAGCAAAGGTGGTCAACACAGTAGGCGAAGGTGGTGAATGTGAAGCAAAAAAGGTTGAAAATCTTCAAAAAATGGTTAAGTTTGGAGAAGTTGGGCGCCTTATTTCAAGGAGGGCGCCCTGAGATTCATGCCTTTAGAAAGTTTTCTGCATTTTTCGAAAATGTGCAATTTGTAAGGACCCTTGCAAATTCTGCCCTTAATTTTTCAGTTTGAGTGCTTTGTAATTTTGTCAAACAGTTGTCTCATAAACTTCTTACTGCTGGTAAATCATTTCTTTTTTTGCTTTTCCTCAAATAAAGATGATGTATGCATAAAAGACTATCTAAAAGGTGCCAATGATTGAGATTGCAACGTAAAATGAAATGCAATATATTTTTACCAATTTTCCAAGACTCAAGATGACTGAAATGAAATGCAATTATGCAAATGAGCAGTTACAACAAAGAGACATTTTGTCAAACAATTCCTATGCAAACTCCAAACTCCATTTTGTATGATATTGCAATGATGTGACTCAAAACTGATTACAATCTCTGTCAATGAAACTCTCAGCCGATCGCCCTCAACAGGAGACGATTTACAATGCAAGAATGATAGTAAAGCCCAATGTTATATGACAGTGATGCAATGACATTAAGAATGTGAAATGCAACTACAAGATGTTGTGATGACAGCGATATATTGAGATTTCTAGATGCAACCACAAATGCAATTTTTATACAATGAATTGAAGAACCTAGATGACGCTAGGATGAAGATGGCAGCGACTGCAATACATATATATGAGTCCACGATTTCTCCTTAATGAGCAGCTATGAACTCGTCCCAGTCCAACACAGTCGTCTCCATCCAAGGCGTTGGAAAACGAAGTGAAAGCCACCAAAATCGATATGTTCTTGATGCCAACTGCTGCACCAATGATGTTTGATAAACCATGATTTCCCAGCAAGTAAATTCGGCCTTCAATGATGAAAATCAATATGCCCAAAACTGAAATGATTCTCCAATGCTTCCTTCACAAAATCAAACTCCTTCAATGAATGAAAATAATCCTCAAGAAAATCTTCAATGCCACCTTCACAAAATCGAACTCCTTGCTTCTTCAAAATTTGGTCAAAGACCATTTTTGCAATGATCACTCAAGTAGAAAAACTGATTTGTCTTCCTCCACAAACCTCCAGCTAGGGTTGATCTTTCACAACCGAAATTGGTATCCTAGAGTATTCAAACCCTCAAACAAGCAACCATTCAAATCTCACCAATTGGTATGAAAGTATAACTCAAGACATGCTCAAATGCCAAGCCCACAGCTCCTTATAAATATTTCTCAATCACCTCCAAGAAGCTTCTAAAAAATATTACTATTTTATTCCCAAAGTGACTTTATGATATAGTATTTTATTTTAGTCATTTTTATTAAATTAATTAAATATAAAGCTATCTTTATGATTTTGAATTATTGAGATAACTTTACAAATAATTAATTTAATCATTATTTCCTTATTTCTCCTTTAGACTTCGGGAATAATAAAGGCTAAATGATCTTCGGGGTGGCTACTAAGAAGGGGACATTACACAATTTGACTCCGTTAGCCCAGTTCAAATCCAATCAAAAGCAGTTTTAGAGTTGAGTAAAAGCAAGAGATCATCATATATGTTTAGGCTCTTCAACGAATCCATCATCTAGTTCAGAGAACCTATCAAATGTCGGAAATTGTAGATCAAATAGAGGCGAAAGCACGGAAAATGAGGAAGAACAAAGAAATTTTGAAAATTTCAAAAAATAAAAAGTTTGGAGATGTTGGGCACCTTTTTTCAAGGAGGGCGCCCAAACCTTCAATGCTTAGAATTTTTTTTATGTTTTTCGGAAAACGTTAAAACTTCCTCGTCATCCCAGTTTCGACGTTCGTAGAATCAATCAAATGCAGTGAGAGGGGCTGACATGAGGTATCATTCTTCTCAGATTTGATCAGGCTTGCCAGCTTGACTAACTTTCAGTCTCAGTTGTTCACAGATTGGTGGAAAATGATGCCCGAACAGGGGGTACTTGATGCCATAGACACGCAAACAAAAAAATTTGAAAATCTCAAATTTTTTTCTAAGTCTGGAAGACTTAGGCGCCTTATTTCAAGGAGGGCACCTTTTTTCTTGGCACTTAGAATATTTTTTGCTTCATTCATGTTTTCTTCAATTCGGACTCCGTCAGCAACTTCCGGGGTATACAATCATGATCAAACGTCGTCAGATGTCAGAACGAAGTTGGGGATCACTTCAACAGTGGTCAAAGATGAGATTGCCATGGTCAAACAGTGATTATTAGTCAATAGTGCCAATTTCTTGGATCATCAAAGTCAGAAGCAGGCTTCACGGGTTGGGTCATATTATAATAACGTTAGTTATTGCTATAATGAATGGTATCTTTAGTTATAAGTGCGTAACTTCCATTTGTTGTGATTACTGTCTATTTTTAGTTTGTTAATACTTTCTATTTGTAGACTATTGTAAAATAATATAAGGTTGTGCTCTCTTTGAGTAAACAAGCTAATTTCTCTTAATCTGATTTCTTCCATTTTACCAACAATATCAAAAGTAGAACATAAATTATATTTAATTCACTGCAATGCAAGGTCCCTTCTCCCTATGACAGCAAGCTGCAAGGTCATCACAACATAGACAATGAGAAGCACAATGTCATTATTATCAATTTTGACTTATCGATTTGGGTTAAAAAGTCTTTTAAATCCAGAGTATTGAAGATGCTGATCAATTTTCATGTACTATTCTCATGGAGTGTGCTTAAGTTCATTGAGAAACTTAAAATGCTGACACACCAGATGATTGCTGACAGGTACCCAAAATCCTTTTATGCTGCACCATGTAGACCTCCTCGTCCAAATCACTGTTCAGGAAGGTGCTCTTCATGTCATATGATACATCTTCCAATCAAAGTGGACTGCTATCGAGTGAAGCAACTGAAATGTGTCCTCATAGTTTTTGTTGTGGTTAAATCAACATTGGCTGAAAGTTTCACCTTGGATTCTGTGGTTGATGAGGATGGCTTGAAAAATGCCACAACGAGCATTCGAAGGAGCTTCTGTGCATTTTTGGCCTGTGAAACAAACATATCTCGTTAAAATTTCACTCAAATAATAGTGAAGGAAGCCAAGATCAATCATTTTAAGCACACTAGATATATAAAAAATTAGTTGATCAATCTTGCTGACCTCATTATCTATTCTCACTAAATTGTCATATAGAACCAGTAGTTACCCTCAAACATTAACTTTTCTATCACTCTTGCTATTCTTATTGATGTCAGAAGCATTGCAATTATCAACGATCATCAACAGAAAAATAAATATATTGAATTCTTAATACAGGACTTTTGATCCTTCTTTGGCAACTCAAGTCTTGAACATTGATTCTCTATACAATTTTAGTAGAAATATCTTCACAACCAAAACTGCAGAAGATGAAATAGAAGCCAAATCCAGTATATGCTTCCTGCAGGTAAACATATAGCATTTTATGCTGAAAAGTGTTGTAATTTAAAAATTTACATATATAAGTGCCAAGGTGTCGATGTTTTCTGTCAGGTAGATCTAAAGTTGTTTGATACACATCATTTGCCTCAGAATTAAAGTTTTGAGAAAATCATCAGAAGAAGACTACGCAAGATAATTATAGCAAATACGTTGCTATCTCAAGAAAGCAATTCATATCACAACGGATCCTATTATGATTTTGATGGATCAGAAATATAAACACATTAGTAAATACTAGCAATACAACGAGCAGTAGAGTTATATCAAAATGCTAGCAGTTGGGAATTCTAATATTGCAGTATTGTCTAACAACAGGAAAACTTTAAAATGGGGAGCTTGATTGTTTAAATGAGAAGCAGTTTATGTTGGTATTTTTTTGCATTGCATTTAGAAAGATCTATCAAGTCATAATGCTACACTTCCTCTGGTTCTTTCTATGTACTGTTTGTATGTGATTCTCTTCCAAGCAATATGTAGGTTGTTGGATACCTAGGTATAAAATATTATGGTGTGTTAGGTAGTAATAAATAAAGATGCGGGTGCATATGCTTTGTAAGTTATCCCACTAGTTAATTAGAATAACAGGTAGTTGAGTATTATATATTGTAGTTAAGAGAGTCATATAAATGGAGTATCATATGAGTTTGGATTTCATATGGAAATATATTGTGGAGTGCCTTCTTCCAATAAGGAACACTGAATGGTATTGCCCTACCTCAAGGGTTTGATCCATGTCTGAATATATTGGAGAATTTATATTTAGTAGGCATGAGTTTTCCAGTCCATGAAGTTGGTATAGAATATTTTTTTGTATTTTTTGATACAAAAAATACAGAGTTGAATCCAAAAGCTTTCTATACCAGAATTTGTATTATGTTTATGCAAGGTTCTCAACATACATTAGTTACCTGTCTTTCTTATTTCTACACTCTTGTTTGTAATACCTATGCTGGATAGAAGTATCAGAAATAATGCTGATATTGACTGCTCTGACACAGTTAAATTGTTATAATGATGCAATATCTATCTGTTTGTTGAGCTTCAACTAGTCTGTGAAACCAAAATTTCAGTACAAAGTGAGGAAAATGATTTGATGGTTTGTTAGATTTTGTATCCATGGATATTTTTTTCTTTTGAAAATTGTGGTTGGATTACAAGATCACTTATTTTTCCTCCTGTTATTTCCAGCTTGGTTGCGGACATGGACTTCCAGGAATATTTGCTTGCCTGAAGGTCAGACATTGCTTATATAAAAAATATTAGTTGGCTTTTATTCTTGGCCTGTGCACTTCTACATCACGTCTGGTTATACTCTCAGTTTTGCTTGTTATGCAGGGGGCATTGACTATTCATTTTCAAGACTTCAATGCCGAGGTTTTAAGATGCCTTACTATACCAAATGTGAATGCAAACCTTGAGCAGGCTTGTGAGAAACTCTCCCACCATGCTGATGGTGCAGTGGCCTCGACAACAGCAAATTCTTTAATACCAGATATACATTTCTATGCAGGTGATTGGGGAGAATTGCACACTTTGTTGTCTGTGGTCACAACTGATCAGGGTAATTCAGTGGAAGAGGTTAACCAATGTTTACTTGAGGATGGTTTGCCTCTAGATGAATTTTCTTATCAAGATGGAAGTACTAATAACCAGGAAACACCCACAAGATTTACTCAGGTTAAACAGGTGGAGCATGGTAGGAAGCATTCTCGCAGCCCTGCTTGTGAGCGGGCCAGAGATAGAGATATTTCTGAAGGGGGCTATGATATAATCTTGACAGCAGAAACTATCTATTCTATAGGCTCAATGCAGAAATTGTATGCTCTTATTAAAAAGGTTAGTCTTAAATTTGAAGAATTTGTTTTTTTTGGATTGTTTTGTATAAGAAAGTTGCAACTATGCTGTAGTCAGTTTGATCTCTAGTTTGAAATGATAGCCAGAGCTGGAATTATACTATTTAAAAAAATTAGTTCCAACTTTACACGATTTATCTAATGCTTTCTTTTTTGACAGTGTTTGCGACCCCCATATGGTGTTGTTTATCTGGCTGCTAAAAAACACTATTTTGGAGTAGGTGGTGGTACTCGGCAATTTAAATCTTTAGTAGAGGAGGATGGTAAAGTACAAACATTTATATCCATTACTGTCATACTGTGTCTATGCTCAATAGTGACTATATCTAATAGCTTTCTGATGGATAACTGATATCAAGTAGTGCTAGCTTGTATAGAACCTTTGGTGTGAAATATTTTCAACATTATCTTAATGTGCACGTTTTGTAGACTAATGGTGTTTGGTATGTACATAGTTTGTAGATGTAGTGCCTTTTACATTTTTTCATCTGCTCTTAAAGTTTTTAATGGTTTGCTGGGAGATGGGATTGTTTGATTTGTCTGGCTTTCATCTCTATTCAACATGTGTGCTAATTTGGGATAGTTGCATATTAATGAGGCAGACTAAAGAACTTTGTAGGGCTGTTTCAGCCGACATATGACTTCATGAAATTTGAGTGTCGTAAGATTTTTTTTAATGAAGTGACACAGTCCACTTATAAAATATCTGGCACTTGCCATTTTTTATTTTTACAAGCTTGTAAGATACAGTCTTTCTGGATGCACAACAATAGTATTTTTAAAGGTAGGGTTGGGTTTTCCATTTCATAAAATGACTGCATTCTTTTTTATTTTAACTGGTAATCAGGAAGAGTTTATATAGGCCATGCTTTATGGTCAACATACAAGCTGTTTATGATGGAATTAAAGTTTTTTGGTTATACTATGATAATATTATGGACAATGGTTGGTGACTTTATGTCACATAATTATTCAGTCCCTTGAGGTAGTGCCTGTAACATTATAGTTGTTGATGCATAGTAAATCCTTGTACTGGATATTATATTGTTTGAAATCTTTCTGCAATATTTTCTGTAAAAAATATACATATTTGACATTTTCTCTAGTTTTCAGCTTATTCTAAAAAGTATTTAGAGGAAATTGTTCATTTCTTCAATTTGTATCTACAACAGTTCAGAATTTTGCTTTTGCTCTCATAGTAAAATTACTTCATACTTTTGCAGGTATTCTGGGAGCTCATTTGGTGGTGGATATTGCAGATGGTGCTTCCAATGTTAGAGAAATCTGGAAATTCTTTTTCAAATAGAACTAGAAGGTTGGGGTTGGTGACGTCATAGTGACCCATCCAAAAGTCTTTGATACTTCAAAATCTCTTATGTAATTGTCTCTGAAGGTAAATTGAACTGCACCTTGTGCCCTTCTCCAAACCTTCTTAGGTGGGATGGATATTCAATTAGGCTAAAAAATAGGACAATATGTTTTCAATTTTCATGAATCTTGGATGCTGATAAAATTGGCCCACCACAGTTCCATGAGAAATCTGAAATTCCCTTTCTAAAGGCTTAGTTAACACGATCATCTGGTTAGATAGGTTCTAATGATGATCAGATAATGGTGTAAATATTGTGTGGACCATGAGAAATATATTGGGCGGTGGCATAATTTGTCATCATTTTTTACCATATTGATTGAAAATTATATCAGATATCCATTGGATTAAATAAAATTCATTCTTTTGAGTTCCTGTACTGGGCCTTGTCTTGGGTGCATATCTATGTGACAATGTAAGTTTTCCGCTCACTCCAAGATGTGCATCCAGGTAAAGCTCCATAATTTTTTGCAAACCCATAAAGATAGGAACATTATCATTTTGGGATGCTTGAAAACAACTGTGAGGCTGTCATGGGACCTGTAGAAACCATATTCAACATTAGCAATCAGGATTCATTTTGCGGACAGTAATTGCTATTTTTATCGTGTAAGTACTTTAATTCTTGATAACTTGCAGCAGCTATAGATTTGAGAAAAATCATTATTTTGGGATGAGTTGCTTGAAGACAGTTTATTGTGAGACCAGCAGAAGCCATATTCGATATTACTAATCTGCAATCGATTTTGATTCTTTTGAATAGGATTTTCATTTTTTCCCCATCAAATATCTACTATTCTTTGTAATTTTTAGCAGCTATAGTTCTTAAGAAAATACGGTTTTTGATGGAGGATGTATAGGTCATGCTTATTCTATTTCTTTGAACTAGCGTTCAAGAGCTCTGATAGCTAGCCTTGCCAATGTTGAGTCTGTCTAATTTTATTACATATTTCTTAATTTTAGCTAGTTGTGGAGTAACTCTGATAGCTGATGTGGTCAATATTCAGTGACTAATGATCATTAGACGTTTCATTTGTTGAGTCTCTTCATGAAAGGCAGTGTGACTTCCATATTTGAGCTAGTCAGTAATTCTGATGGTTAATGTGGTGAACACGTAGTGATTAAGTGGTCAAAATATCCTGTGGGAGATTATCATATTAATGAGTGATTGTTGAACTCACTTGAAGTCTTAGATTAGTAAGGCTGAGTTGGAGTTCTATATTAGTGAGGTTGAAAGAATGGTGATACATGTATGTTATAGAGATTCCAACTTATAATTAAAGGAAAATTTCTCATGAGTACAACTTGAGCGGGCCTCCTGGTGAAGGTTTGTGCATTTTATAGAGAAAACATGATTAAATCTGGAGTGACAGGCTACTTATACATTGTTGAATAATATAAGGTAAATGAAGAAACAATATCCTTGTGCGCTTCTATAAAGGAAGGTGTTGAAGGTGTTTCAATTGATGGTGGCCTAAACAACTACCTTTGCATTTTTATCACATTAGAAAATATAATAGCAAAAACATCTAAAATCTTGGAAGGACACTATATTGTTGGGATTCCTACAACCACTTTCTCTTTGAAGATAATATGTATACAACTAGTTCAGTAGGATATTGTAGTAAGTGTAATGATGCCTATTATTATATTTGATAATATGGGTTATTCGACTATCTCTTAATTGTTTGTTGGCTCTCAAGTAATTATACAAGTCAGGTTATTAGAGATGGTTAGTAGATGTTTGTGTTACTCTTGGCAACTGCCAAGTCCTTTAAATAAATTGTGTAACATCAAGGAAAGTGTTATGATATAGTTGGATCGACTTTGATCTTTGGTTGACCTCCTCAGGTCTACTTTGTAATAACTTCATGTGCAAATAAAGATATACTTTTATTCTTCTATTTGATATGCATTATTAATTATGTTTTTTATTCTAATTCTGTATAGCTTTTGGATTCGATTGTGTATCAAGTTTTTACCATCAACATTTTGGATCACACTCTGTGATTCATCATCAGGATGATAGAGAGCAAGAGGAGAAAAATGAATAATTGCTCTCTACCATCCTGATGATGGATCACAGAGTGATCCAAAACGTTGATGCTAAAAACTTGATACACAATCGAATCCAGAAGCTATACAAAATTACAATATGGATTGTGGAAACTTGATATTAATATGTTTTTTATTTCAAACATTCATTTTATCAGATAGGAGAGTAAACATTGGCATTGTCTTAAAAGAAATTAGGTCAAATTTGAGAGATTCATGCCCTTAGACCTTAATAAAAGGCAAAAAGAGACCACAAGGGGCAATCTTCAAGGATTGTAGAGCAAAGGGAACGAAGGAGAAGATTACAAGAAATATTTGAGGAAAATACAACTATACAGTTCTAAGTTGGAGCCTTTTTTGGAGAATGCAATCAAAGTCGGAGCATAAGCCAAAGTTAGAATTCAAGTTGAAATTGAAACCTCAATATAGAAAATAAAAACAACCCCACCCCAAGAAATGTATGAGTAAAGAGTGGCAAGAGATAGCAAGCAATTTATCCTTACAAGATGAAGCAAGGATTGATCTTGCAAGTTGATAAGTCTAGACAAAATTCTCTAGACAAGGGAAGTTCAAAGATGGAGTCAGATTCCTTCACAAAAGTGTACAAGAGTAACTTTCATGGCATTGAAAGGTTGTCAATTGAAGGAGAAGCTGAGCCAAGGGTGTATCAAAGAAAATACGAAGACAAAACAAACATGCATAACATTGAAGCTAAGGGAAGAGTAGATGATTCCTATGTGGCTAAGAATGCTAGAGAAACACCGAAATGTTTGAATCAAAACTCCCTAGCAAACAAGTTCTATGTGCTAGGTTTGCATAAGAACAACATCTAGGTAAGCCTTAGTGTAAAGAAAAAGTTACCCAAGTTTATAGGTAATGGATCAAAGGATCATATGAGGTTGTAGTTAGCAAAATAATTTTGCTAATTTTATTTGTAGTTGGCATAATTAGCTCTCAGATGTAAACGTTTGGAAGTTGTTGATGGTTAGTATTGCTCAACATTTGTCAGCCACTTTATATACTTCTATTGTAAATGAGAACAGGGGACTGTTGGCATATGGCTTTTGGTGTTGTCATTGATGGCAACCTAAGTCATTGATCCGGTCCACACTTCAGTATTTGTGCATACCGAAAGACAGAGTGAAGAACAGGGTATTTGACTGAAGTTGAGTTTGTCGATCCATTTGCATTACTAGTTTATTAGTTTGGGTTGTGGATCTCAGGGAAGGTCGTTGGGTATCTGGAATATCTTATTCTTGAGTTTTGTGCCATCGCATCAATTGGTGTACAAGTTAGGAGATCCAGTTGATTGATTTTTTGTTTAACAATGCTAGAAGGCTGACTAAGTGAATGTGGCATGTTGCAGATGTTCGAGGCCAAATTGTTTGAAGTATTTTCGGGTTTGAGGATTTTGTTTTGGGTCCTCACTATGCTGTGGCTGACTTTGGTGGGTGCACATTAAAAATTGTTTGTAGATTGAGCTGACGGTTGGAAAATATTTTATATTTTGTTGGAGCCGACTTGCAGCGATTAAATCTTTAGTTGTGGATATATATAAGCAATCGATTATATCATTTAGAGACATGAACGAAGTGTGTTGGTGTATGTTGCGAAAGTCAGAAGGATTGTAGTGTAATTTCACTTGTGCATAAAAGGTTTTGTGATGCGAATGAAAGTAGACAAAGCAAAAGAGCAAAATCAGACAATTAGGTCAAGAATGCGACTGATGAGCTTAATCAAAACTGTAATCAAGCATTAGCAGATGCTATTCTCTCAGTTCAAATCCTCTGGATGTAATTCAAATCCTTTGTAAGACAAAAAGTCTTCTTTTTGTATCTAAGTAGTGAGTTCTAGGCAGTGTGCATGAATGCATGTGCATTCCCCATTTGTAAAACACTTATATTTGAGTACTAAAATTGCAGATTAACCTCCACCGTGGTTTTTCCCCTAACAGGGTTTCCATGTAAAAATCCTTGTGTTATGGTGTTGTGGATGATTGCTTTATGTGCTTGCATCTTTCTTTTGGTTCAATGCAGTAAGTGGTTTAAAGATCAAATTAATAAAGTTAAATTTTGCAGAACACTGATTCACCTCCAGCCACCCTCCCTCTCAGTGTTCCCTGATTCCAACAGGGACCACATGTATGGAATTCTTTTAAATAAAACATGTATCTTATAAATGAAATATATTGCGAAATTAATGTAATTGATGTTATAAATTCTTATAGTTTTTGACATTTATTGTATTGTTTACTCTGTGATATTCAAGCAAGTAGAATTAGGTTGTAAACATTTAGCATAGTTGTGACGTGAAACAATTTGGACAACAAATGAGCAAGATGATAAATTAATTTGGCTACAATATTTTCTAGCCACCTTGTGAGGTGTAGCAATTGACTAGTATACAAAAATTAACCAAGCCTGTCGAAGTACATGGGAGAGATTAAAGGAGGCCTTCAAAGAAGAGTTTTAATTGCTTCATGATGATAATGAAATAGTATAATTTTACAATACAAGACAAGGTAAGCAGGAAAATGTATGAGCTTATAATCATAGAAATAAAGAATTGGTTGTAAAGTTAGAAAAAAAATCGATTGACGGTCTCAAGAAAAGATGGTTCATTGAAGGTCTACATTTGTTATTAAGAAAAAAGATGAAAGTAGTACCACCTCTTAATATTCAAAATCCTACATTCAAGTAATGGACATAGAAAGTGAAGATACAATGTCCTTGTGTAGTAAAAGAAAAAAACAAAGAAAGATGGAAGTATAGATGACAATTGTGACAATGAATTGGGAAAAATACAAGCAAATCAAAGTGCCATGCTTTGAATAATGAAAGTATTGAAGACATAGGAAAAAATTAATGAGTTATAGTGTATTGAGTGAAAAAGTGAAGGTCACACCAAAAGTAACCATCCTAGAAAACAATTTTGTGAGATTTTCTAGGTCATGGGTCATTCAATAAAAGCGTGCCCATATAATTTGAAGACTAGGAGTACACAAGTACTCTTTACACAAGGAGAGTGGTCCACTCTATTGAAGCCACATAACACATATTTAAGTACTTATTGAAATAATACAACCCTATAGGATGTCCAATTGTACAACATTGACAATGCAATGAATAGGGACACTTTGCGAGAGAATGTAAACACAAGAAATATAAATTGGAAATATTGTGCAAATGGTGTGGACTTGGAGACCATGAAGACATTGGGTGTCAGAAGCAAAAGGTCAATGCCAACATGATTGATGTATGACATAATGAAGTATTGGTTATTACTCATGCCCGAGCAAAGAAGGTTGTGTACTTGGACCCACATATCGAAAAAGAAAGTGGAGTAGACTATGGATAACCACAACACCACTCAAATGAAAATGCAAGAAAGATAACCAATCAATTATAATCCAAGAAAAATATTGCACAAGTACTTCAAGCTATTGTACCAATTAAAGTAGTAGATTTATTTTAAAGTATTTTTGAATTTCAAAATGTTATGACTAATACTGTTGTTATCACAGAATCTAGTAGCGCTCGTTCCACGGATAACCTCGCTACGAAACTTGTCCATTTCCTAGGATTCGTGAAGTTCAAGTACGCATAACAAAGTGATTTTCAAGCCACCTCGAAATGCGTTCCAAAGTCTTGAATAGTCAATTCGAGCATTCCCCCATGTTCGCCTCGCGAAGACCTTCGAAACGAGCTCCTTCGCGAAGTCTCACTGTTCGTACTTAACAAGTTGCGAAAAAATGCAGTGGCACTGAAAAAATGCGCTCCTGCCCTGAAGCCAAAATTTGGCTAAGTACAAAAAGTGCAAGGGTGCTAAAATTTAGCGCCCCTGCATGAAAGTGAAATTTCTAAAAATGTAATAGCGCTAAATTTTAGTGCCATTACACTTTTTCCTGACACTTAACTTTTTAACGCTTCTGGCACGTTTCTTCATGATTTTCCCGTTTTTCGTCAATCGTGCCACTTTTCGTGCCTAAATTTATTGCTCGACTTGAGTTAGGTTTTTGATTTTATCTTTCACTTAAAGGTGTTTTAATTCACCATTTTTCATTGTTATGATCTTTTGCTTTCTTTTCTTCTTGCTGGGTGAAGTGCTTTTCTAACTGCAAAAACGTTTTTGAGGATTTCACATCTTTCTCCAGCAAATCCTTTCGTTTCATCTGGGTAAGTCATTCCTCTTTATTTTTCTCCTTTCATTCTTGTATATTCCTAGCATTTACATATGCGTTTCAAACGTTTTGCTCCCACGCGTTTTCCTTTCTCTCCCTTCGCGTTTTGGTCTTTTGTCTTCTTTATTTAAATCTTTTCCATGGCGTGTCTGCGTGGTTTTCTTTTCTTACTCTCGCCTTTCTTCTCTTACCCTCGCGCAAGGTTACTTTTGCGTTTTGTTTTCAACGCACTCCGTCTTGCTTTTCTTCCCAACGTTTTTCATAATAACTTCCTTCCTTGTCGCCCTTTCTATAATGTTCTGATGCGAACATTGTCTCTTGTGTTGTATGAATGGTTCTTTTGAAAATACGATGGTAATGGAATGAATTTCAAATTGCAATTTCATACAAATGAAAACTTTGCCAGCTTCGAGCGCCATTTCCATGTGCTTCTACATTTGTTTTACCCAAAAATGTGTCCAAGATGCTGAAGCGCCAAAATTTAGCGCCATGACATGATAAATATGTCAAAATATTTTATAACTCTCAGAAATGCAGAGGCGCTAAAATTCAGCGCCCCTGCATCAAAAGTAACATCTCCAAAATGTAAGGGCGCTGAATTTTGGCGCCCTTACACTTTTTCCAATTTTCTACAATCTTTTCCAGATGAGCTT
The DNA here is from genome assembly GCA_007258455.2 of Sequoia sempervirens. NCBI lineage: Eukaryota > Viridiplantae > Streptophyta > Pinopsida > Cupressales > Cupressaceae > Sequoia > Sequoia sempervirens. Next base: position 17,079 of record VDFB02026488.1, on the reverse strand, counting down.
CATTTTTGACCAGTGCAATCCTGAGCCTTGTTCCTTCTGTTTTTGTGCATCGTTTTGCGTGCCTTGTCATCCGCTCCATGCTTTCCCATCCTCATTGCTTGTTTCGCGCATTCCCATGTTTCCTAACGATTAACGTTTGTTCTGGCACAACGAATTGCAGTCTCTTTTCAAAGATCTTCAAGTCAAAGTGATCAAAGTTCCAGTTGTTTTTGATGACTGCCAGTAAGCCTCTGTCTTCTTCGAAAGCAAAAGGCAAAATGAAGTACAAATATCAAGGTGTCTATCCGCCGACTGTAGTGCTCTCCAAGGTGGAAGAGATAAAAGACATGGAGGTTGGTCATCAGGACTTGGTTGATTTCGCAAAGCAAACAGAGACGAAGCCTCTTCCTGATCCGATGAGAGCAATCGTACACAACAACCTTCATTTGGTGGCAATGTTTCCTACAACTGCACATAATACAGAGTTTGTTCTTCAGGTGGCGTCTCACCGTAGGCGAAGCGATCAAAGATTCTTCCGCACGAAGATTCCGAGACTCGACCTTGATTTCTTTGACATTGTTTTCGTCTCCTATGAGAAATACATTGATATTTCTATATCAAAGTTAATGTAAGAGATCTTTGACGTCGATCCTAATAAAGTTTCAAACACTTCAATAAACACCAAATGGTTAAAGTTAGTCGATCAACCGCCTGTGATGTATTTGAAGCACTTCGGGCGGATTTCAAAGATGACGCCAAAGATATGATCACATTTTTAAGCAAGAGTGAAGGTCGCCTTGAATCATCCATCACTTTCACGATTGATGTATGAATACATCGTGGATCATAAGAAGCGATGAAGGTATTGATCTTAGCAACAGATCAAGATAAACACATTGAGCAAAGTAATCAATGCCCCTCCTACATTGAAGTGCTTTCCTGGCGTATGACTTCTTACCGTGTAATGTGGCGGTCAGAATAGAGATAATTCCAAAAGTCCAATCTTTACAAAAGGAATCTGATGATGGTAATTTGTGTACGATATTTCATCAATCTGGAGTCGGCGAGTTTCATCACTAAAGCAATACAACAGCTTTCTTTGGCGTTTCTTTGCTTTTCAATTTTGATCCTCGAAATAGAGAGATCCGATGAGGCGATAAGGTGGTAAGTAAATTACGCTTCATTTCTTCAATTCCCAACGTTTACTTACTTGAGAGTAGAGGTATTAAGACCGGTTGTCCTTACGTTACCACGTTTATCCTTCGGATAAGTGGGTTCCCTGCATAAACATGCGCATGTTTTGATGTCGCGGTAAAAAGAATCTAAAGCAACCACAAGTGTGGATCAAGTTCCCATTGACTATTGGCCGAGCATAATTATCCAAATGCACAAAAGGTTGTCCGTTTATGCGTTGAAATGCAGATAATGATAAATCAAGACCTACAGTATAAGGTTTGATTTTAATACCAGATGTCGAAAAGTGTTGCAAAAAGGGTCATCATCACAGTACCGCTTTGAGTATCCGGGCTGATTGCAGAGATGAAGTAGCCAGCCCGCAAAATGGACTATTGCAGTTGATCTGCTCAATCGCATCGTAGATCTTGATATTGGTCGTGACCTACCAGAGGATTTTGCAGATCCAGGTGATATCATGAATGCTGTCTATGATGAGCAAGAAATTGCTAAAAGGCCGTTGCCTGCAATTCAATGGTCTTGAAAAGAAATTACCAGCATAAGAGAGAGGTTGAGGCCAATCCTAGCCAACATTGCAGAATGGTTACATAAACATGGTTATGAAATGAAAAGTTTCAGAACAGACTCGGAAGGAGAGGAATCCGAAGTAGAAGCACATCAACAGCAAGAACTCCGCAACAAAAATAAATCGGTGGCTATTCCCACTTCTTCACGAAGAGGTCCTAGGATCAAGTTCACTGTTGGCAAGAAAGATACTCAGTCCGTCCCAGAGACAGAAATCACGGAATCTAATCCATCCTGCTCTAAGGGTAAAAGTCTATTCCAGAGGAGGTAGATTCCGATGAAGAAGGAACTTCTGCTACTCAACTACCGGGCGATGAAGATTCAGCAGAAGCAAACTCCGATGCAGAAGAGGTTTCTGAAAGCGGGCAAGAGTCTGAAGAAGATTCTGAAGAAGGATCTGAAGGTGATTTTGAAGGTGAACCAGAATCGGAGAGACAAGAGGGTGATCAACAGGGACCCGGGCATGATAAAGAAAGAACTACTTCTCCTCTTGAGAATGTAGTTGAGGAAATTCCCAGAACATCATCGCCTGTGACTTCTAATGTTCCTCATACCCCTCCAAATTCACGAGCTCCTCCACCTCCTGTTCCCTCGTCACCTATTCCTACCACATGCATTCTTGCAGCCGAGATATCCACTATCCCTGCAGCATCAACCTCACTTGATACTCCCTCAGTGACAAGCATCCATACGGTTGATACACTGTCGAGCCCTCTATCGTCCATTCCTAGCCTGTCTTCGCCAACATATGATATCACTTCTGAAAATGAATTCAATCGTTTCATGAATGAGTCAATGCGTGATCAACTCAATGTGCCAACTACAGGAGCGATGATGATAGACACTTCTCCTATTGTCACGATACCTATGGTAACTTCAGACATGACAATAACTTCAGAAGTAGCAATGGCAACTAAATTGACAATGAATCCAGAAGCTCACACTTCCTTCCTTCCCCCTTGGCTAATATCTCAAGTGTCGAAGCGTAAAAAGCAAATGATTTCTCTGGAGGAGCTCGACCTTGAAGAGATAGTCCTTCCAAAAGCTAAAGGGAAGAAAAAGGCAAAGGTATACTCAAGGCTGAACGTTGATAAGTCTGGCCACAAGTATACGGAAATTGGCATAGCACCACATGAAGAAGGTGATGTCAATATGGAAGACTACACGGTGACAAAAGTTCAGCTTGGCAAGGTTACCAATGAAAGTGCAAAAGCCGATGCACAAGTCACTTTGGATATCTTGGCTAGAAGGCTGGATAAGCTCGCAATATGTACAAATAGAGGGCAGAGCATTATGCCACTGTTGTAAAGAGACTTGCAGGTTCTCCAAGTAATGCACAACCGCTGACAGTGGTAAGTATTGAAGACCCAACTGTCAAGAAAGCTGAGAAGTTCGCCTCCAAAGGCAGAGTGTTGTATGATTTTGTTGAGAAGATCATTGAACACAGATCTCAGATTATAATGGCTACAGACGAGAAAACTACCTTATTGGCCAAGCTCACCACAAAGCTTGATAAAGAAAAAAGTGTACTCTCCTAGGAGCGCAGAGACATGGAAAAATGCTTGTTGTCATGGTCGGAAATGAAACAGGTAAAGCTCAGTAAATTGGTGGAGGTTGGGGTAATTCTTGACAAAGAAAAGTTCGTTGAGGTAAGAGAATCATTGAAACACAGAATTCAAGTAATTCAATCTCTTACGGAAGATCTCCACCAAGTACAGGAAGATGTTGAAGGACATCGCGCTATTCTTGTAAAAGGTATCAAAGAGTTGCCTGGTCAACTTCTTGAGGAAAATCGTATCTTCCTGCCGGTCACAGAAATATCCTAGATCTTCAAGGAAGCCATCATGAAATTGATTGACAGTTCAGACTTCTCAGAAGCTTCACTGAACATCATTTGTGATACAAGGCTCACATTGGATAACCTAAAAACGCATCTTGACAGGTGCAAGAAGGTTCACTCATCTGCCATGAGATCGATCACGAGAATTCACACCATTGTGGATTACACCGTTGGACCAGATGAGAAGTTTGTGCAGGAGACTAGGAGGAAATTTGAAGACTTCCACGCCCAAGGCAAAGAAACATGAAGCAACCTCCTATTCTCCAGTGTTAGACATTTCCGGTGCATCCCTTTATGCATCTTGTAAATATTTCTTGACATTTTTGAATTTCTTTTTGTAAATTTTACTTACACCAAGCTCGAAGATGTAATATTTTGAAAAAAAATTACACTTTGACTTTGGTCAAAGTTAGGTGAGATCTCCTAAAATCGCTCACCTAACTTTCCTTAATTTCCTCAATCAGTTTCCTAATTTTACTCATCCCTCTTTCTATATAATGTGAGGGATTTCCATTGTAAATCTATCCTTTAGTATTTTGCAATGAAGTGCTGCCCTTTTTTGAAGCAAATTTGTGAAACTTTGTGTTCATGCTTTGTGAATGGAATTCAATCAATAAAGAAGAGGATTGCAAACCAAACTTTGCGTTGGATTCAATACTTTTGTGAGTTGATCTTATTTGGTGGTGATTAACTTGAGGAATCTGAAGGACTCTAAATAGTTTATGTAAACTTTGTGTTGCATCTATTATTTAGATTTGCATTTTGTGTTTTTTGTTTATCATTCGGTTGAATAATCTACAAGACTTTGTGCTTGTAATTGTTCATGCTCTTGAATGCTTTTGTTGAATGATCTACAAGACTTTGTGCTTGTAATTGTTGATGCTCTTTGATACTTTGGTTGGATGATCTACAAGACTTTGTGCTTGTAATTGTTCATGTTGTTCAAGGAATTGCTGCGTCTAAGAAGACTTTGTGCTTCTAACGTGACAAACGATATACTCTGCACAGATCCAACATTGATAAAGCTACGAAACGACTTTGTGCCTTCGTGAGCTTTCCCTTTTACTTTATTTGTCTATTGTTGATTACTTCTGGTATCTCTACGCTTCGCTTTGACAAGATAGAGGTATTGGTATTACTGCTAGTTGTTCGTTTCAAGTTATTAAGAATTGTGAATATCCAACGGTGAAGCATTGTAAACATCTTCTCTGAAAAAAGAGAGAAGGATGAATGTAACGCACCTCCTGAGAATATGCCCAAGTTGTGGATTCTGCTTTATTGCTTTATTTGGGAAAGCATTAAAGTCATTTAAAAGCCATATTTTATTTTGGCTAAGTTTGGAAGATTTAAAACAAATATTTTATGCATATTTGAATTTTTAATTGGATTTTATTTACTTCCTGGAGGTGGAGGCATTGATTTTCTTGGGGGGTTTTGGAATGCAAGCCAAATGTGAATGAAATGCATTGGAAATGTCATTCCAGGAAAGCATGAGAAGATAAAAGTGAATTTCTTTTATTTTGAGTTAGTTTTTCACAGGAAAAACATAGGAAGAGAGGAGGAGGTTGTGGCTTACCTCCAAGAAGGGATTTTATGATGTGTTTGTAGATTTGAAAGTGTTTTTGTAGTGCACAAAGACTACTTGGTGTTGCAGATTGAAGGGTTTGAATGGTGGAAGTGATTTGTTGTGCGGGTGTTGGAGAAGCTTTATTGTAAGCTTTGATTTGCTGCTTACATTTTGTTTTTGAGTCTTGTAAGGATTGATGCAACCTTGTCCATCATTGGATTGTAGTGATTCATTTGCTCATTTGTTGAATCAAGAAATTGCCAGTTGCACATTGCAATCTTGGATTGGAAATTGTATTGCAAAATTTTCTGTGTTGTTGAATGTTGTTTGCGAGCTATTTAATTTAATTTGCAACAATTTAAATTCTCTTAATTATCTCATACATTAGTGGTATCAAAGTAGCAAGATCTTGAGTGTGTAACAAACCATCAAAGAGAGGCAGTTGCACCAGGATTGTGTTGTGGGTGTTAAAAAAAAATGGATTGGAGAGGAACCCATCATGGTAGAGGCAGAGGAAGAGGAAGACTAGACAATTTTTTCCATGATAATGATTTTAGAGCTTTGAGAAGACAAGTAGAGGCACTTCAAGAAGAGATAAGAAGAAGGTTTGCACAAAGAAGGGAACCTAATAGTGATGAAGAAGAAGCTTCAGAGAATGCTAGCCTGAACACTGAACAAAGAGAGGAAATTGCAACAGTTACAAATGATCTATTGTTGAGGGCTTTGAAAAAATGGGAAAGAGACCAAAAATTGATGTTCCTACCTTCAATGGAAGCTTAAATCTAGAGGAACTCATAGACTGGATAAATGAAATGGAGTATTTTGAGTTTGAAGAAATTGGAGACCCAGATAGAGTGAGAATTGCTAAGACAAGATTGAAAGGTTATGCTTCAATTTGGTGGAGAGAAATTCAATTGGAAAGATGAAGAAAAGGAAAAGAGAAAATTACAAGATGAGATAAAATGGTAGAGAAAATGAAAATGAAATTCATTCTAGTAGACTATGAGCTGGAATTGTTGAAAAAGATGCAAAGCTTGAAGCAAGGAAGCAAGACAGTAAAGGAGTACACATAAGAGTTTCATAGAATACTCATTAGAACTAGACATTCTGAGGCAACTAAGGAGAAGGTTGCAAGATACCTTAATGGTTTGAGGTCAAGTATACAAGAGGAGATGACATTGGTGTGAGTTGTGACTATGGAAGATGCTTACTAGATTGCCTTGAAGATTGAAGAAAGGATGAACAAGAAATTTGAAAACAAACAAAGAGGAAAACATCATGAAGATAAGGTTGAAAGAAGGCCATATGAAGAAGATAATAAAAAAAATCAAAAAATGGAGGCCAAGGCAACAACAAACAACATAAGAATGAAGAATTTTATGGGTCAAGAGATCAAAATCAAAGATGTAGAGGAAGATCGGGTGGAGGTATTGGAAGAGAAACCTTTCAAGGAACTTGTTTTAAGTGTGGGGAAGAGGGTCACAAAGCATATGACTGTCCTCATGAAGAGGAAAGACCAAGAAGGACTGAAAATTAGAATAGGCAAGCAAATGTGAATAGAGAAGATGCAAGATCATCACATTCCGGAGAAACAGAAGATGGTGAAACTTTAATGGCTAGTAGAACACTATTAAATGAAGATGATAAATCCATTTAAATGAGAAGTTTATTTAGGACAAGATGCAAGTGTGAAGGAAAGGCATGCAATGTCATTATTGATAGTAGAAGGACAAACAATCTTGTGTCTGATGAAATGGTAAGAAAATTATAGCTAGAAAGGAAGAAGCACCCAAATCTATATCGGATAGCATGGGTACAAGATGAAAAAAAACTTTTGATCAACAAACAATGTGAGGTAAAATTTAAGATATGAGGCTATTATGATGAAGTTTTGTGTGATATTATCCCAATGGATGCTTGTCATATTCTTCTAGGAAGACCTTGGAAATTTGATAGGAAGGTGATGGACGATGGTTATGCCAACACGTACACATTGATGAAGGATGGACTGAAACAAAAATTGAAGTCATTAAAAGAAGAAATGGGTAAGGTTTGCAATAACACTAGGTCTTGTTTGGTTGATGAAATCATACTTTTAGATGGTATGAATCATGAATATGTTAGCTCTGTTGACACTAACCATGAAGAATATGAGAAAGGCGAATTGTTGACGCAAATTGAAGAAGAGATCTCAAGTGGAAAGAAGGTAGCAACAAAGGGTAAGGTAAAATCTAATTTTATTGTTTCCCTTGATGAGAAAGAGAGTGAAGAAGTAGATAAGTTTGATGTAGCAGAATTTTCTTTTGATAAATTTGAATTGGAAGAGTTGAGTGTGAAGGTTAATGAAGAGTTTTATGAAGAATACTTGTTTGAGAATAATGGAGGTGAATTTTTTTTATTAGTGGTCATGATTCCTTGTCATCTAATGAGGAAATTAAGTTTTTTGACGATAGTACTAATGCTGTTTTGAGTGAAGGAATAAGTTGCAGCAATATCACGCTTTTAAGAAGGCATTGGAATAGTGGAATTTCATGAAGGAAACTTAATTGAAGGTGGAAAAGGGGGGACAGTGAATGAGGCAAACAAATAAATTTTTTTTGATGAAGGAGAAGGTATAATTTTAATTGTTAGTTTTGATTTTGATGAATTATATTGGTGGGACAATAAATTTGATGCTTTGAATTGCATGATGGGTAGTAGAAGAAGCATGCAACATGGTAATGTTGTAAGTTTGTAGAAAGTGGTGCATAGAAATATTTCAGTGGACAAGGAAAGGAGGTGGATCCAAGATAGACATAAGGTCTACAAATGTTTCTAAATGCAAATAATGAAACATTTATTTCTACCGTGGGTGTCTGATGCAAGAGCATCCATGGCTTAGTGAAATCCTATGTCAATTTAAAGGTTTTATTTTTGAATTTTTCAATTTTGGTGTGTTGGATTTCATGTTTGTTTATTGAAATTCATATTTTGGGGTGAAATTAAATATCTTGCAATGTGGGGAAAATTTGAATTTGAAATTGATTTTAATTTGGGTCAAATTGGTGAAGGGGAATCATGGAGAATATGCTTTAAAACTGAAAAAGCAAGAAAAAACAATTTATGGTGTGGATTTATTAGAGCCATTAAAGCCATTTGTAACTCATATTTTAAATTTTCACAGCTCCTAAAAAATAGGAACCCAGGAGGGGGGCACCCAAGTTGTGGATTTTGTTTTATTGCTTTATTTGGGAAAGCATTAAAGTCATTTAAAAGCCATATTTTATTTTGGCTAAGTTTGGAAGATTTAAAACAAATATTTTATGCATATTTGAATTTTTAAGTGGATTTTATTTACTTATTGGAGGTGGAGGCATTGATTTTCCTTGGGGCTTTTGGAATGCAAGCCAAATGTGAATGAAATGCATTGGAAATGTCATTCCCAGAAAGCATGAGAAGATAAAAGTGAATTTCTTTCATTTTGAGTTAGTTTTTCACAGGAAAAACACAGGAAGAGAGGAGGTCATGGCTTACCTCCAAGAGGGGATTTTATGGCATGTTTGCAGATTTGAAAGTGTTTTTGTAGGGCATAGAGACTACCTAGTGTTGTATATTGAAGGGTTTGAATGGTGGAAGTGATTTGTTGTGCGGGTGCTAGAGAAGCTTTATTGCAAGCTTTGATTTGCTACTTCAAATATTTTTTTTTGTCTTGTAAGGCTTGATGCAGCCTTGTCCATCATTGGATTGTACTGATTCATTTTCCCATTTGTTGAATCAAGAAATTGCCAATTGCACATTGCAATCTTGGATTGGAAATTGTGTTGCAAAATTTTCTGTGTTGTTGAATGGTTTTTGTGAGCCATTTAATTTAATTCACAACAATTTAAATTATCTTAATTAGCTCATATATTAATGAAACAAATTCTCTTGGTGACCTATTTCATTGGAAAATAGAGGATTGAGATGTTTTTGTTATCTAGTAAATTTCTCAAAGCTATGATTCTTAGTGAAGAGGAACATATGAAAAATGATTTTGAAAAGTTGGACAATTTATGTGTGTGGGACATAGTCTATGATTTGCAAAAGATGACAACTACAACATAAACATCTAACTTTATAGAAGAACACAAACTTAATAATAGTATGTCTTAGAGTACTACTAGTAAAATATTTAATCTGAAGTGTATAGATACTTGTCGTTAAGTTAGATCAACTTACAATAAAATTATGACAGAGGGAAAATAAATATTTTTGACAAGGAAAAAATAAAATAAAAATGAGAAGATACGACCTCCCTTTTTATGCATTGGATGACCCAAATTTATTTCACCATACCAATTGGAAATCGATAATACATTTGATGACCGGAAGTTAAATTGATCCCAAATTTTCCTTTCTATTATTTCACTGCTATCTTCAAATTGTGACAAAATATAAATCCATCAAAGGTGAAAACAAAAACAAAAACTTAGTGATATGTTGAAGAACAAAATCAACACTCTACTAATTCATTATTTGTGTACACAACAAACAACAATTATCTTGCAAAGGAAATTTAAGCTTTCAAACCTCTCATCGACTTCTTCCAAAGACAACAAACTACACACAACAATCATGACCAGTACCACGATTGACATTGAAACAAAAAAGGGGCAGCAATACATAGTAAGCACAACAATGTTTGTAACAACATAATGAGGAGGTAATTCTTCATCCGAAGATTTCCATTTTTGAAAACAATTCACTACACCTCCTATATATGGTTTTCCCCTGTCACCACCATCCACTCTTATTCTCTGCCTTTCAATGCTATCTTTTATTTTTTTGCAAACTCTAACCATTAACTAATTATTCCCTCTTGTTGCCCACGTGGATGTGTGAGTGTTTTATTTTATTTTTTCATGATCAAAATTGCCTTCACAACATTGTGGGTCTACTCACCATCATAAAAAAAATAAAAACCAAAATTGAAGGTCAATGCTCCTATATTAGGCTCCCCTAAAAGCAAAACAAAATCATGAGCTCCTACTCATGAGGTCATCAATGCTATGATCGTAGTTGGAGATCTCAACATCTGATAACCAAGTGACATCCTCCAAAGTATGATCCTTCCATTTAACCAAGTACTTGAAATATTCCTTTCCTCGGGTCTTCTTCAACAAATGCTTCTCCAAGATACATTCAATATCAATCAGAGTTGGCTTGGTCACTTGTTGTTCCCATTTTGGAATCAGCTCTGTTTCTATTGTTCTGTCAGTTTCCTCACCCTTGTAGGGATAGAGATCAACCACATTGAAGATGGGTGAGATATCCATATTAGAAGGAAGGTCTATCTCATAAGCATTGGCAAATTTTTTTTTGAGATATTTATTTTCAGCTTGTTGTATCCACCTTTTGGAAATCTCTCCTTCCTAAGATGAGCCAAAACGAGATCCACCAACCTGAAAATATACTTCTCTTCTTATTAGCATATTGTTTGTGCCATTGGTTTCTTCCCTCAATCTACAATTTGACCTCTTCATGAAGGTCATAGATAACTTTGGAAAAATCCTCTCCATCTGCACTTCTCCTCTATAAATTACCAATATATTTGAGTTCAAATACACCCCTTGGATGCATACCATAGACAATATAGAATAGGCTCAAACTTGTACTCCTATTTAGAGAATCATTCTAGTGCAAACTTAGCCTGTGCTAAAGTCATATCCCAGTTACCAGGTGTGTTTCCAACAAGAAACCTCAACATATTATCCAAACTTCTGTTGAATACTTCTTTGACCATTTGTTTGGGGATGGCAAGATGAACTAAAACTAAGATGGGTGCCTAGCTTCTTCCAAAGCGTTCTCCAAAAGTGACCCACAGACTTAGTGTCTCTATCATATATTGTACTCATGGGTATACCATGCAATATCACCACTTCTTTGAAAAACAAGTTAGCTATATTTGTTGCATCCCTAGTATTTTTGCATGGAATGAAAATAACCATTTTTGAGAATTTATCCACAACTACAAAAAGGGAATCATTGCATCTTTGAGTTTTAGGAAATCCTACTACAAAATCCATACAAAATCTCACGATCTATGTGGCACAGGTGATGGTTGGTACAAACTAGTGTTTTGACTGCTACCCTTTGCATGCTGGCATACTCTACATCTCTCCACATACCTCTTCACATCAGCCTATATTCGTGGCCAATAATAGTGTGTACTCAGTTGTAGGTAAGTTTTATCTTGTCCAAAATGTCCTACTAGGCTGCCACAATGCTTCTCCTTCAAGAGATTCTCTCTCATTGACCCCGAGGAATGCACAATTGATTACCTTTGAATAGACCTTCTCACAACATAAAATCAGTCCAAGGTCCTCTATCTTTGTTGATAGGACTGTTACAAGCTTCATATGCATTGTTGGAATCTAGAGCAGTTAAATATAACTCATTCAAGCTTTCAAACCCAACACTATTTTCCTGAATCTCCTAAAACAATAAATTTCTTTTGCTTAACACATCAACAACCTTGTTTCCTTGCCCACTCTTATGTTTCAACACAAAATTAAAACTTTGAAGATACTCTACCCACTTTTCATGCCTTTGATTCATCTTGTGTTGGCTGTTAATAAATTGAAGTGCATGGTCATCTATATAAACAAAAAAATCCTTTAGAAGCAAGTAATGCTTCCACTTCTTCAAGGATTGTATCAATGCATAATTCAAGGTCATAACCTGAATATTTCCTATTAGCATCATTTAGTTTTTGACTGAAATAAGCAGCTAGTTTACCTTCTTCACTTAGGACAACCCTTATTGCTAAGCCACTAGCATCACATTCCACTTGAAAAACTTTGTTCAAAATTAGGTAACACAAGTATAGGTTGTTCAATTACCTTTTCTAGAAGTCAAACATTTTTCAGCCTCTTGAGTCCATTCAAACTACTTTTTGTGGCCTTTTATAGTGTCAAAGTAAAGGAGCAACTATACTATTGAATTTTTTGATAAAATTTCTATAAAAACTAGCAAGTCCATGAAAAATTATTACCTCATAAACAATCATAGGTGTTGGCCAATCAACAATGGCCTTAACCTTCTCCTTGTCCATCTTCAATCCCTCTTTGGATATTGTTGTGTGGTTACACAACATGCCCCAAGATTCTTACGAAAGCTTGGGGACCCAAATTTTAAAATATCCGCTTGACAAAGTGAAAGAGGAATGGCTAGAGAAGTCAAGTGCAAAAGGTCATGTATTGTCACTCGAACAACTAAAACCCAAAAGGGAAGTTAGCTAACTAGCTGTTCATGTAAATCAGGTGTGGATGCATGGTTTTGGGTAAGTTGGTCACATTTGAATTTGGTAAGTTAGGTTGTCACATAGTGGGATTGAAATCCCTGGGAGGGTAATGCAAAGGGTTGTGTGCCTACGAGTGTGCCATGCAAGGTATAAAAGGTACACCACCGTAGTCTTAGGGATTAAATTTTTGTGGCTGTTAAGTTTGAGAAAGGTGTTAGTTCGGGTGTTTGGGTATTTGAGTTGCCGAGTATTCAGATAATCGGATGTTCGTAAAACTTATAATAAAAGTAATGCTCAGGGCATTGTTTGTTAGTCTCTAGGATTCTTGACAAGGAAAAAAACTTAAAAACCACATAAGAGGAAATATTTGAAAAGGCGGGAAACACATTATTTTAATCATAGATTTATAACATATAAAGGGTTAGGATTGTATAAGCTTGATTTTAATAATGTTTTCTTCTAATAGGTTGATTAAAGGACTTAAATGTTGTAGATTGTAGTGATGTGGTGTGTTGATGCAAGTTTGGATAGGTGGTGAATTGTAATGAAGATGCAAGTGCTTGTACATATCAAATTCTTGTGGAAAAGCAATGATAAAGGATCAAAGTAAAGATATTGACAAAGGAAATAGGCATGGAACCCACAGAAAGGAAGAAATATTTGAGGGCGAGTTATGAGTAATTGGGAAAAGGAAGATTTGAACTTTTTGACAAGCTGATGGAAGCGTAAATTTTTCTCGACATATATGAGTGGATGTTTTTTTGGACCTAGAACTCAACATCAAGATTGATAATTCTGATCCAAAGCGTCAACAACTCATTCCCATGGTTTTGAAGACTAAAAAACTTGATGTGCATTTTCCCACAATTTTCAAGCATTTCAACTACAACGAAGGAAGTCAAAGTAACTTTGACTTTACTTTCAAAGGTTGGAACAAATATCTTTTGAATGCTACCAATGATTTTATGCCATGTGTTGTTTCATGATTGGCTTATTTTCACTTATCCATGTGCTATCTTTGATCGATGGCTACTTTGTATTCGAATTGTGCTTGTCTCTTATCCCTTGATTAAGAAGGCCTAGAGGATGAAGCACACGATTGTTTAAGAGTAGAATAGAAAGGAATTGCAAAAGAAGAAGGTTGAACTAGATAAGATACTAAGCCCTCAATCTTATACTTATCATATGATTTACATAATAAATGATTGCAAGGTAACATTGGTCCCACTAGAGCACAAAAAGAATGATCAAGATAAAAGCCCCCATGTGACAGTAGTGGATTATATCTAGTGTCCTGGATAGTCTACATAGTGCCCTCGTGATGAAACTTTAGACACTTGTGAACAACCAAATTGACAACTTTTATTGAGACTATCCAAAGAATACCTAGTTTCACTCCGAAAGAGTATGATTATGGTATCACAATAAATTTTATAGAGATAGTCCTAGGTCCCACAAGGATTGACAAAAAAAATATCCCAAAGGGGAAATAATGAGACCATAATGTGTACAAATGGTAGCCTTACACTCTTCATATCTTGCCCTACGTAGGGAATTGAAAAAGAGTGTCTCTTCTATTATAAGATTGGCCTTGCTAGAAAGTTCAACCATAATGCCAATGATGAAGTTACTATTGACCTAAGCAAGAATATAAAGAGGAGAGTATTCTCCATGAGAAGGTAATTCATTAGGCATGAAAGATATGCTAGGTATCTTAATCTTATGACTTGGAGGAGAGATTGGATTGATGAATACCATGTTCACATATGCAATGCCATCAGATGGGTAGAAGAAGTGACAATAGAATTAGGAGCGAGGTGTAAAATGTTTTGTATAAGTCTACAACTAATTGTTGGTCTTCACAAAAAGTTTTTTTGAGTTCTTCTTTTTACTATCAAGTCAGATGTTACTGCTATCTATGTGATCCTGAATAACATGTCTCTAACACACACAACATTTGGTTTGATGTCCAAGAATATTGATAGAAATTAGAAGAACCATACCAACTAGGATATGAATTGTTGTCGGGGAATGGTCTAATCTCTAGGAGGGTAATCAAATTATCTTTTAATAACCTCTAAAATAAACTTGAGTTAGAATTGGATAATTTTTTGAAAACCTAATTATTTTGTGATCCATGCATACTATTTTTAGTTGTTTGGGGGATGGTCACCACATTAGCTATTGAATTAATTTTCTTTGACCCTCCAAAAGAAGAAGCAACTCCAAAAGTATCAAGATGCAAGGATGGATGTAAAACCCCATATTCGGCCAATGTTTGTTGATAATATCATTATGTAGTACACATATGAATAAAAGAAAAATAATTCATTAAAGAGACTCGTTCCCTTAATACCGACTGAAGACTTCCCATGAACATTATTTGAATGTCATGGTCAGGTAGAGTACATGGAATTTAGAAAGAGATATACTATTAATGTGAAATAAAATCAATTAGCTTTTCACAAGGTTGTTGCTTACAATGAACAAGATCAACGATAGTGACCTTGGATCCAATTTTCATCTAGAAAATTTACAAGAATTGATTCATGGGTTCATAAAAATAGAAAACGGAATAATTAGTCAATAAGAAAAGCCATTCCAAGATGGTCTCCTTAAGGGATCAAAGGATTTTTTTTGCTAACAATAGGTCTTGGTGAAAAAATTAGCTACACAAAGTGGTAAATTAAATTAGTGTGTGTCTATGGATCTCATTTTAAACTATACTTTCCAAAGTTAGGTATCTCGATCCTTTGGGGCATAGGATCATTTAGGATGTTCAAAGCAAGAGTGTTGCAATGATAGTAAGGAGTAAGGATGGATTGTGTAGCAACAATAGTTAGATTAGCAAACTGAGACTATATTCGACCAATGTTTTGCAAAAAGGTGTTCAAAATGGGATTAAATGGTGGGGGAGGTGGATTATCCATTGCAGCAGAGACTTGCACTTTGTGAGTTTGAAGTGAAAAATTAGGTGGAGGAGGTATGCTATACCCTGAAGGATTCAAAGATGCATTAAATTTGGGATTAGTAGGAGGGACAAACATTGAATTTGTGTTATTAGAATAAGAAATAGGAGGTACAGTAGGATTAGTATATATCGTGTGCATAAACACCTTAGGCATTGGAATATTCAACTAGGTACCAACGAAATCCTATTGGGCATCATGAGATTGAATCAAGATTAATGTTACGAAGCAACATGAGTCTCAACTATGTTCATTAGTGCATAAAGAAAATCAAGGCCTGGTGCAGGAGCACCAAGGCAACATTGGGAAACACTAGGAAATTTTGGAAGCCTAGGAAGAAATTTTGTGTCTTGATACTTCAAGGTCATGTTGACCATTTAGTTAGCTTTTGTTGTTTTTGAATAAATATTAATCTATTGTGATCAATGTAATAGGAGGTGAAAGGATTAGATGAGTGTAGTTGCTCATTTGGCTTAGGTTGCGAACATTTGGGAAAAGTTGGAAAACACAGCGAGTTTTTCAAATTTTGCTTTTTGATCATTAGAAGGTCCGACCAAGGGAGTGTAACTACTTTGGGAACCTTTAAAAGGTGGCCCTCGACCTGGAATGGGGGTTGGTTGGTTGGAAAAAATTTGTAACTTTTGGAAGTTTACTGATCATATGGAAAAGCAATGAGTTTCTTGAAATTTTATGGTTTTTAGTGTTTATTTGTGTGTTAATGGAGTGTTCCAGGCACTGAGAAGTGTGTGGCACGTGTGGTATCTACTTTCCAAGCTTTGTGTGCTCTATAGTTAGTTTGTCTTATCGTTTCCTAGCTTTGTTCTTTGTTAGTTTTGTTTCTTTCATTGCTGATCAAATCGGTTAGCTGTTAATCATGGAGTCTTAGACCTCTCTTTTCCACTATACCTGGTGTATAGTTTGTGGGGAATGAGGCTAAACTCCATGCCTATACATATTTTAGGTTTAGAAGTCAGTAGGTGTCAAGGAAGCATGGTGAAGATCTTTCCCTAGGTGAGCTGACAGTGCCCGACTAGGAAAGAATAATGGAAACCAAGCCCTAACGTTGCAGAGGTGTCAATCCCTTAGCAACCCAAGGTGTGTGGTGGATGCAGGAGTCCTTGCAAAGGTTTTACAGGGAGGCAGAGTCTTCACCAATCCATTTGGTGGGTAAAAGAAGAAAATAGATCACTGCCTGGTCAAGAAATGGCCTAAAAAAGCCCTAAATCTAGCAAAGTAAGGGTTACACCTGTGTACAGCCTGTGAAGTCCTATAACCTCTAAAATCCTTGAGAGGTTGGAAAATGAACTAGGGTCTCAGAAGGGAGCTTGTGATGTTCTTCAGGGAATTTGGGAGATTAAGCCTACTTTCTCGGGTTAGGAGGCCTGATTGGGGCTCAAGGGCTACTAGCCCTTTTTAAACCCTAGAATAGGGTTTGGTGAAAGCGATGGAGAAATGGAGTATGGTGGATGAACAAGAAACCTAGGTGGATAGATTTGAAGCTATGGAAGTCGACACACACCCCTGCAACAAGTTGGTAAAGCTTGGAGGTTAAGTGGCCTTTAGGGAAGAGTAAGGGCCAAGGGTGAGATAGTGGCAAGGCACCAAGATTGGCTTGGTTAGGAGAATGCATATGATAGTAGGGTTGGCCAAGAGAACCAAGGATTCCTAGTAAGCACTAGGTCCTATAGGTTAAGAAGGTGGAGAG
>VDFB02026487.1:0-15587 GCA_007258455.2 Sequoia sempervirens | reverse complement strand
AAGTAATTTGCATTAGCATCTATAAAAGAATTGAGGGAGAAATGGCCACACCAACTGTGGTTGAGAATTCTGAGAGGCCTAGACCAAAATTAAAAAGGTTTTCATGGAATGTTTTTGACATTGACCCTGTCGGTACGTTTTCACAAATTCCAAATCATGTCTTGTCCATCGAGGACACTAGAACCTCCATTCATGGTAAATTGGAAGAATTTAACCATCAAGTACTCAAGAATCAATGGCTAAAGGAGTTAACTAGAGATAATTTCTTAGTGAAGCTAGAGTATGAAAACCTCATATGGAAGAAGCTAGATGTATGGAACTGGTTCCCTAAATTTTGCAGTGAAATGGATGTGAAGTATGTGAGAATGGCCCTAGGTAGAGTGCATGATAAGTTTGTATGGAAAAATGTGCTTGGAATAATTTCTAAAGATGTGATCAAATGTGTAACTGAACTATGTGATACTAGACCTGTACCGATGTTAAAGTCTGTGAAAAATTATTTGGTTATGAAGTTAACTGGTGTCGCATATGATAGGAGAGCATTGACTACCAAACCTATTACCAACCTTGTTGTGAGGTATGCAACAATCATGATAGGTCAGAAGATCTACTTCACTAATAGAGGAAATTCGGTTTTTGCAACTATAATCTATGTTGCACATGACATGATGGTGAATGGAAAAGACTAATATTTGTGTGAGTTGCTCCAACAACAACCTATGGAGAACTTGAGCCAGAACTAGTCAAAAAAATATCCATTTAAGTTTGGAACACTGATAGTTTGTTTGCTATTTTACTTTATGAGAGAGCTACTTGGGAGGAAAAGCATGATATGGGATATTAGCAAACTGGTAGTACATCAAATATTTTACTATTTGAGTAACATTGGAGATTTCGATGCACAGGGTGATGCTCTGACTGCATTTTTCATAGTTTTTTATAATAACATGCATGATAGAAATAGAATTCCAAAGAGTTTGGTAGCTAAATATGCAAATGATATAAATTTTCTAGTATCCACTAATGAGTTTATTATAGAGGTAGTAGAACCTAGAACTCTATGGATAGAGCCTCTAGGATATGAGATTGATGAGCAAATGGTTGAAGGTCTCATTGAAATATTGCTAAATAGCCCTAAGGATCCCACTGAACCCCAAAATAATACATATGAAGAGAAGTCAAATAAAGTGTTTTTGGAATCTTCAACACCTCAAAGAGACAAAAGGGTAAATAAAAATATTGATAATTTTTTTGCACTACAAACACTTACCAATGATGATGTTGATAGATTAAGGGAAGTTGCAATAGAGAAGAGGGCCAAAGTAGTTGAAGTGCCCTTTGGACCTAGAAAATCAGGAAGACCACCTTCCACTACTATCTCAACAACACTCGGTGTAGCTGAAATAGTGAAAGAGAAGAAGGTAGAACATAGTTTTCCAACAATAGTTAATGTATTGGCTTCCATTGGACCTAACACTCAAGCTTATAAGAGGAAGAATATACCCCTCGTTGCACCCTCTACCACCTCGGAAAAAAGAATAAAATAAAAGGAAAGTGGAAAAAGGAACATGAGTGATGTTGTGCAAGAGGAGATTTATCTTGGCTTGCAAGAAGAAATTCAGTTGAAAAGGAATAGAAGAAGCAGTGTTTCCACCAGCAATGAAGGTATCTCATAAGCAACTAGAATAGAAAATGTTGTTGACTCATTTGATGAAGAGGAGATAGAGGAACAAAATAATGCTTTCACAATTCATGTGCATGATAAGAAGGGTGAATAAGGCATATCAGAGCCTATGGAAGAAAATACCAACTCTCCTCTAGTAAGAGACCACTCACCTTTGAAGTTGGAGCCTTTAGTAAATAATATGATAGAATTTGATGATTTTCTAGCTACTGCTAAATTGTTTGATGAGGGTAATGAAGAGGATAAGGAAATAATTGTAAATGATTTTATTCAATACATGATTATTTTTTATAAGAGTATAAAAGATATAAGAAAGAAGGTGACTGACAATGTATGGAAATCTCTAGTATAAAGAAGGCATGAAGCTGTAAATATTGATGACAAAATCAAGTTTGATGCATTGAACACATGTGGATCCTCCTTGTCTAAGGATGATACTGCTACCTTGTTAACAAAATATTCTAAGAGGTTCAGGGTTAAACAGAGAGTCGCCATTCTCATGACAAGAGAAAAAGGCAGCGCAGAAAGGTTGAAGCAAGAAACTTTTTCCACAATGAAATACATGTTAGAGAAATTTGGGATGAGTGTTGTTTCTTCATCTCATACAACTCAAGTAGAAGAGTTTGATAAAGACAAAAGCATTGAAACATAAGAGGTTGATGATATACACGCTTCTCCAGAGACATCTGCTCCTCTAGAAGATATAGAGGATAGAACCAGATAAAATATTAAAGATTATTATAACAATGACACCAGTGACAATTCACAAGAACACCATGAGAATATCGGAAATAATGGTGAAGAAGATAAAAATTATGGGGAAGAAATAAAATATGAAAAGAGTGATGATAGATAGAATGATGAGAACAAGAAGGGGAAAATAAAGGAAAACCATCATAAAATCCTTTCGAAGAGGAAGAAGAAGAAAATAAGAAAATAAAGAAGAAACAAAGGTTGGAAGAAATGAAGAAGAATCTCTAAAGACCATTGAGCCATCAAAGACATTTGGAGAATCATCCATAAGAACTCTTAAGGGTCTTTTGTCAAGGAAAATAAAGATTCAGCCTATAATTCCACCTCAGTTGATTTAGCTCCCATCACATCCAGGCTATGTGGATCTGAGTAAGATCTCATCGGCTCAAAGGATAGAGCTTAGTAGTACTTTTCTTGACTCCGATAAAAAGGAAATTATTGAAACCCATTAGAAAGGGACTAAACTAATAAATGATGCCATTAAGGCTTTGAAGGATACAGCTTTTGGTACTACAATTGATGAATCCTTAGCTCCTATTGAGAATTTAAAGTTCCTGGTTGATTCACTCAAAGAATATACCTCTAGTTTAAAGGAGAAAACTGAAAAAGAGGAGAGTTAAGGCTTTTGGAGAAAAGGTTACTAGTACTATAGGAAAAATGTGCAACCACACACAACATGGTTTTGCAATATCTAAAAGAGGTAAAGGAATGTGAAGAGGAAGCTCAAATATTGTTTATGTATTGCATGTAGTGGTCGGATGCCACTCGAGGTATTAAAGATTTAATGGACTCAATAGACTCACAACTTGCAAATGTTTTTGGAGCCTACAACATTGTAGATGATAGAGATTATGCCTCCTGGACTTCCATTTCAAACCTATAGAATAATTTTTTCACCTTAAAAAGGAAAAAAGAGGATGCAATAAGGTGGTTTGGACAGCTTGGAGATTTGGTGACGTCCAAACATATTCCAGTTTCAAGTGCCTTGGTAGATGCAGGGAAACTTGACAAAATAAATCTTAATCCATCCACTTTGGAAGAAGTTGAAGAGAGCTTAGTAGAGTTAGAATCATCGCATAAAGAAATTGTTAGAGTGAAGGGGATTTGGGATGATGGAAAGCCTGCTTGGGAAGCCATTCTCAAGGAATTAGAAGGTGCCCCCAGTTCTAGTTAAAACACATTTACTTCCTTTCTCTTTTGTTCATTTTGCAAGTTTATCACTGGTACACCCTTTTTCCTTGATGTCAAAGGGGGAGAATTTTTGAGAAGTTTTGGAACCCTAAGGGGGAGAAGTTTAGAAGTTTAGAATTTTTGATAAGTTGTGATGTATATTTGAAAGGGGGAGTTCAGACAATTTGGGTTTACAATTTTGAACATAGTTTTTGAAGATCCATTTTTGGAACATATTGCCATCAATGAAAAGGGGGAGATTATTGGATCAATGAAGAAGAAACCCTCTGGTGTGTTGTCATTGATGCCAACATTGTTTGGTGATAGTTTTTTCTAATCCGGTAACTAGTGTTTGTGTTACTCTAATCCAATAATTTGGTTCAAAATTGCTTATATTAGAAGATCGGCCTTTGTGGTTTTAGTATGTTATTCAAGACTATTAAATGCATATATGAACAAGTTTTCAGTGATTTTGGTTGAATGGGTTGAAAGATAAAATTGACAGAAGTTCATATGGTTGATTGATGTTAGTCAATTTGGTCTATTTTTGTGATCAAGTCTTCTTTTGGCCGTCATGAATAAGTGGTATAAAGTTTGATATGTTGTGTAGATTTCAAAGAGATCCTTTTTAGGTCTGTTTTGACCTAAATCATGCCTTGCATGTTTTGGTTTGAGTGCGAAAGGAACTTTGTTTCAAGTTTGAGTTGACAAGCTATTTTTGAATTAAGCGTGTGTGCATCTAATTAGGCTGACCTAATTGATGTGTAAGGATGCAATAGCATATATATATATATATATATATATATGAAGCATTTTTGTATTGAAGATGTGACATGTGATAAGAAGTGATGTCTGATAGTGTGCGATCTTATATGTATGAGTTTTGTATCAAGGTAGAATTGTAGTATATGTTGTAAGACTGCAAATCAGTGTAGGATTTTGTATTTCAAAGCTTAATTGGAACTGAATTCAGGACATGAAAGGTGTATTCTATTAGTTCATTCTGGCAGTGAGCCACACTCCATTTTGTAATCATTTCAGGATATGAACCTTTCAAGGATAGTGCATCCTAGCAGTGTGCCCCTGTAATATCTTATAACTAGTTATAATATATTGTGAGCTAATCCTCACCTTGGTTTTTCCCATTTTGGGTTTTCCACGTAAAAATCCTAGTGTTTATGTGTTATGTAATGTTATGATCTCTTTCATGTCTTTAATTACAATTGTAGTTAGATGTGATTTAATGTTTGGACGGTTTATAGCTAAATTGTTTAATAAAATACTGATTCACCCCCCTCTGAATATTTTGTGTGTTCAACATTTTCTACCCATATGCAAGATGAATTTGAGATGTCAATTCTAGGAGAATTGTCATTTTTCCTTGGTTTATAAATTGTACAAACTGATAATGGGATATTTAACTAAATATGCTAAGGAAATGCTTAAGAAATTTGGAATGGAAGATAGTAGACCAGTAAGTACCCCCATGACAACTGGCTACAAATTGAGAAAATCGAATGAATCACTAGATACAGATCAAACAATGTATAGGTCAATGATTGGAAGCTTGTTGTACCTAACTACATCAAAGCCAGATTTAATCAAGTAGTATGTATGGTGGTAAGATTTCAAGCTGCTCCAAAAGAGTCCCATGTCAACGCAGTGAAGAGAACTTCTAGATACATTAAAAGCACTGTTGACTATGGACTATGGTATCCGAAGAGCAAGGAAATCACTTTAACTACATATATAGATGTTGATTGGGCTAGAAGTGTAGATGATAGAAGAAGCACAAGTGGTGGAGCATTCTTTTTGGGAAACAAACTTGTTTCCTAGATGAGAAAAAAGCAAGAATCAATTACTCTATCCACAATAGAAGTAGAGTATGTAGTAGCACCACCATGTTGTACTTAGGTATTATGGATGAAAAATACACTTAAAGATGTCAAGGTTGAGTACAATAACTCTATCTCTATTCTTTGTGATAATTCAAGTGCAATAAACATCTCAAAGAATCCAATGATGCACTCTAGGACAAAGCACATATCAATCAAGTATCACTTCATTAGAGAGAAGGTTGTAGAAAAGGAGGTCAATAGAATATTTTCCCACCAAAAAACAAGTTTCTAACATATTTACCAAGCCTCTTCCCAAGGAACAATTTGAATATTGAGGTAGAAATTGGGATTAATTGCTTCCACATCATATCACTAAATTTTAGTAATAGGGCATGGGTCCAGGGGGAGCTTCATTGTTATTCTATTCATCCATGGGTATGGAAGAAAAGTCAAGTCCAATTGGAGTTTGGCAGATAAACCCTAGGTCTAATAGTAGACATTGAGTTCATTAAGGTACCGACCCCCTTTCCTAGCAGCATTTCTCACCTTGGTTTTTCCCATCTGGGGTTTTCCACATATATCTTATGTTATTGGATGTTTATATTTATCTTTCTACATATGTTGTTTTAATTTGCTATAAAAGGGTTTAAAGGGAATCAATTTACTAATTTTATTTAGGGCTATACTTTAAGTGACCTATTGATTCACCTCCTTCTCAGTAGATTGTTGTGTTCCAACAACCTTAGAAATTTTCTTTGGTGCTCTATTAGTTCTCAAATTGATTATAATACACACTCATTTTCATATTCTTAGCTCAAAATTTACTTCAACTTGAATCAACACACAATGAATTTGATAGTTGTGTTCCTATATAGTTTTAAAACATTTTTAAAAGTTTAATGCTCTTAATTATTTCTTTTCCCTGAAATTTTACAATTGGTGTTGTCAATTTGATGGGTTGATAATCTTCATATTATGAGAAATATTATTTTAAAGTAAAATATAATAAAAATACATATTTCTTGAGATACTTCTATTTGTGCCCAACTTTATTGAGATTGAATATACCTTTCAATATCCCATGTAATAGTGTTTTAGCCTAGACCCAATTAAATATCCATACAATAATCCATTCTCTAAGGTCTTGAATTTGATAGCTATAAATGGTATTATATCTTCAATTTTGTAATGGCCTAACCATCAAATTTTAATTTCTTAAGTTTCTTGAATATGCTATCATAGAAAAAAACTTAATGTCGCCAAATTGAAAGGCTTTAATTATGATGCTCCTATCATGCTAAGCCTTCTTGCACATATTTTCTTAGATTTGGTTACTAATTTTAGTTTAAATGGAGTCATTATTCACCTAGTTAGCTAATCACATTTTATAGGATTGACCTATTCACACTTATAGCTTAAGTTTACTTAGGTCATTTATACTCTTGTTTCAATTTAGAGCATTGAGACATATGTCCTCATCAATTGAGATTCCTAGTGACACTTTATCATACACTTATCAAGTGAGCTCACGAGTGTTCCACATTTGGAGAGTTATTCAGTTGTTTAGTCCTACCTTTCTACCTCATTTACCTTTCCTATATATGCAAGGTTACTTATTGTATTTATACACTCTTAATACTATATGATAGATATCCCATTGTGTTTATCATTTCACTTGTGGAAGGTTATTAATTTTTGCTTTCTTATATTAGCATTCTCCAACATGGCATTAGAGCCATGAGAGCATGTTCCTTCTCACATCAAGGTGACTCTCACACATATCCCTATCAATGGAGCATTATGGAGCCAAACTCACATTTCCATTACATTTGAAAGACCCAAAAATTAAAGAAATACCTTTCATTTCATCAAATTCACTAACATTCACTTTTTGCAATTTTTAAATTTCTTGTACTTATTGTATCGTACAAATATGTAAAGTACAAAAAAGTTATAGAAAAATGAATTTTTTAGCAGAGGACCAAAATCTCCCTTTTCCCATCTACTCATTTGGGTTGAAAATTGAATTTTTGCAACCTATCGGCTTGTTGTGGGTCACCATCACTATTTGTATGCATTTTTTTGCCATTTTGACATTTTTTGAATTGTTGGTTTCCTTTGTTGCAGGTTTCATGGGATATTTTTATGTTCTATTGGCTTGGTTTGTGGCATTTTTGTCAAATATTTTCTATCTGAAATATTATATGTGTTAGTCTTTGTTGCCACACTTTTCTTGCTATAGATATTATAGATAAGCTAGCATTGTAGTTCATCCTTTGTAAGCTTGCTTGATATTAAGACCTATCAAAATGATGATGAGGTATGAAGTATGTTACAGTTTACAATGACCTTGCTTATATAGGAAAGGTGAGGAATAGGATTAGACATGATTGTGACATGTGTCTTAATCCTTTGACGTTGATAGCTAACTCCTAACAACCTAGGAATCAAGCATTAAAAGCTAGAAACATAAGATCTAGAAATGCCAACTACAACTTCTAGAAGGAATATTATATCTTAAGTAAATTTAACATGTTAATAAGTCCCCAAAGTCCCTAGTAAGATAAATTACTAGGTACAAGACATATGTTCACACCAACAGGTCTGTGACACTTTTGTCAAATATTGGCTATCTACAATATTATATGTGTTACTCTTTGTTGGAACACTTTTCCTGTTGTAGATATCACAGACAAGCTAGCATTTTAGTTCAGCCTTTGTAGGATCTTTTGATACAAGCATCCACAATCATTGGTGGGATTTTTTTTGGTGTATCACCCAAAATTTCAGCACCCCTTATTATGCTCAATGTGGCAAAGGACACTCTTATAAAAGAAGGTACAAGGTAAAAATGAATATTATGCACACCACAACCCTATTATTCTTACTTCCTCATGAATCTACACTCATTTTTGTAGTTGGAAAACAACCAACATCCAATACTTGTATATTTCCATTGAGTGTAATTGTCAAGATAGCATCATTTGTGCTTGGTTTTCTTGGATTGATAGCTGCGAGGTTTTTTTGAGAAAAATTCATGTGCAGGTGTGGAGAACTTGTAAATTCCTCTTGCACTAGCTCTCAATCTACGACCTTTTTTCACCCATTATAGGACATGCCTAAACTTTGGAGTCACAACCTATCATATGTAGAATCATGTAAGGTGTGAATCCATTGGAAATTTTGTAGCCTAATCTCTCCTTTGTTGATAGGTTTAAATCCTTTGCATAGTGCAAAACTTTGTTGTAGAGTGAGCTATTTGTGAAGAGTGTATACTCTAGAGATGTGAGAAAGGCCACATCCTCCTACACCCCAAAAGAATAGGTTATAAATTTATATGGGACACATGGTGTCAACATCAACATAGTTGTATACAACCTGATCTCTCTAACATGACAATATCTCATATAAATGAGTTTACACTTGGAAACAAAGAATCTTCCAAACTCCACCTCATATTTGTAGTTACATTAAATTATTATGATTAAGAGTTGATATTTGACTTGTGTATAACACTTTATGTAAATTTCCAAACTAATTAATCTAATCAATTGTTTATGCCAACAATTAATGATTAAACTAACCATTAGCTTAAATTGTTAGTAGTTTTCACTCACTATTAGCTTATTTCGTTTCATTTTAGAATAACTTGCAAATGGAAGATTGGATTTTAAAGTGTGAATAGTTAATAGGAATCCAATTTCATTTTAGAGACTCTAACATCAATATGTTCTAGAAATTGTGTTATTCATTATAAATTTTTTCTCTTCGAAGTCATAATTGTAAGAAAATTTTGACAAGCCTTAACTTTCACCCTGCTTATCGATTTTTTTATTCATATTAGAATTTCACAAGGAATTCAATTTCGCGTGTTAAATTAAGATCTAGATTGCCATAATGCCATTTTATAAAAAAATTATGATCTCCATGAGTTATAAAGGGAAGATTTTTGCATCCAATCTTCAAAACTTGTAAAAATTTCATGCACATTGTTTTGGGGGGCTATGATTTAGAAATAATCATTTTGGGGGTTTATACTTGCATTTAACATTAATATTTTTCTTAATTAGAGCATGCCTAGAATGCACAATGAAGTGAAAATATTGTGGGAGTAATCAATATGTGGATGAGCTTTCTCCTTATACCTCGCATTCACTCATCCAACTAATTTTCAATATTACCAATCTTGAATCACCTGTTGCTACATTTGAATCTAGTATTGACTCATCCATGAGTTCTAGTGATTCTTTGCATCAGTACATTATTATTGTTGTTACAGATCTACCACATCAGGATGTATATCTACTAGATATCACATTTTTGTTTGTAGAATCCCACCTTTCAAATTTGGATGACACCATTAAGGACATTCATCTTCTCTTTGATTTTAGCTTTGATGAAGTTACATCACCATTTCCATATTTCAATCCTACTCTTTCCTTGATTACATCAACTTCTATCATGAAAAATTGTGTAGATAATCATGAGTTGACCTATATGTCTCAGTCATCATCTATGTTGGCATCATCTGCAAAGTACTAGATTCTCATCGGTCTAAGCTATAAATATACATTCATGGTCCCTATTATTGAATCATATATGGTACTTTATCTATCTTATCAATATTTTTCACACATTAGCATTGGATAGGATATCATTGAGCATGATTCAAAGGAATATCATTGGCATCATTTCAATTTTTGAATCATGTGAAAAATTCAAAGATATTGATCTTATTTTCTACATATTCCTATCTAGAATGGGAAGTCATCTTACATGCATTAGTGGTGTTATTTCTTCCCAAGGGGAGAAATGTTGTTCAAAATTCATGAATCATCTTCAACATCCAACATTGAGCATCTATCAACACTACAAGCATCATTTTGAGGGTAGGTTGTATGGTTTATGGTTTCTCTATTAGTTTTGGGAGGAATCATTTCCTCACATGGAGTTCATTACTTGATTTTTTTTTGGGGGCGGGGGTCACATGACCTTCTCTCTTTTATTTCCTATGGGGTGAACATTCTTGTACTTATGTGTTAGAAGTAGTCCTTGGGGGTCATCATGGTTCCTTCTTTTATCTTATTCACTTGTACATTTTATTTTATTGCATCATTTCTCTTTTAGAGAGGGGTTTTATTTCCCATTGGGTTTTTCTCCTTTACTCCATTTTATGAGAAATTTGTACATGAGTACCTAACATGGTCTAGTACCTAGGACTCATCATTAGTACATAAATTATTCCATAAGTTTCACTTAAGGGGGTATTAGTATAAATAAATTTATTTTTCACCTAGTTAGCTAATCACCTTTCTAGGATTGACCTATTTACACTTATAGCTAATAACTTATTCTTCCTAGGTTGTGCTAATACTGCTTGATGACTAATGCATCTACATGGACATGGAATATAATATTCTAGTATTAGAATATCAAGATTAGGGCCTCTACAATCTTGTTCTTTAAGATATCAAAGGCCTCTTGACATTCTATTGTCTAATTAAAATTTTCATTGTTCTTCTCTAATCATTATTAAATGGATCTTGTTATTGCCACATATCATCTTATTAACTTATATTAGTACCCTACATAACCCAAAAATTTATGTTTTTCTATTCAATATTTGATGGTGGGAGATTCAATATAATTACTAATTTGAGAGGGTCAACCATTATTTCCTTTTTACAATGATCTATCTTATAAAGATACTAAAAATGTGCACTTCTTTAGAGTGAGTTTTATTTTAAGGCTTTTATATCTTTCTAGTGTTAACTATAAAACTTGAACATGATCCTTTAGTAACCCATACATTGTCTAGTAATCCAAATACACATTGAAATCATGAATGAATTCTCTAAAAATATTTACCATGATCCTACTAAACACAAATGGGGTTTTCTTAAGTCAAAATGGTATAATAGTATATACGAATGACCCCCTTCCAATAAAAAAGTGGTCTTTTCTTGATCTTATTGAATTTTAATTTGGTGGCATCTAAAGAATTCATCAAAAAATAAATAAACCTCTGTCACTACTACTAATTCTGATAATTCTTTCATGAATGAGGCAAGAAGTGGATTATGTAAATAGGATTTATTGAGTTCTCTGAAGTCTATACAAATCCTTATTTCTCCAAAAAAATTACGCTGAACCACCATTGGCATGATCTTCTCTATATCCTCCATTGGTTTTATTATCCCTCTTGCTAGAATTTTTTCCAATTGTAGTTTTACCTTGATTTTGACATTGGGTTCAAAAGGCAAGTCCTCTTCTTTATTTTTATGTCATCTTTCACCTAAATTTTCTTAATATTATCCTCTTAGTTAATTTGTTTTAGGTATATGAACGTCCTAAAAAATATATCCTCATAATCTCTCAATACCTCCACCACTTGTATGGCTTCCTTCTCTTTCCAACAGTTACCAATTCCAACTTGTTGGGGGTGTTTTTAAGACTTCCATCTTGATAAGAAATAACTGGTTATTGCTTCTCTTGAAAAGTAAATAAATTACTCCAAGGTTCCTTTCTAGTCAGGTCTTGACCACATGGGACAACACAATGTTCATTGTCAACATATTTCACAAGGGATCTAGTTATTACCTTTTCTAGAAAATGATATTTAAAAGATGCAATCAAAATAAATGATTCTATAAATTCATTAAACATGTTGCATGTTCATATCTATAGTAGATTTGTATCAATTTAATGCTCTTTTCAATAATTCCAAACTTGATTCAAATAAAATTCAAAAGATAGTGAGGGTAATGAGGAATTTAAATAAAACCTAAATCTAAATGGAAAATGATAGGAAACTTTTCACAAATCAGATTTGAGTATTTAAACAAAATCTTTCCAAACCACCATTAAATTAAATAACAATTCACACATTTACTATTAACAGTGATGAAATTTTCTAGGAAAATAAAACAACACATAAGATTTTTAGATTTTATCAAATCAAAACACTATCAAACATGTGTAGATTTGAGACAAAAACCTTAATTAATTCTAAAATAACTCACAAGATTAGATTAATTTTCCAACTTAGATTAAAAATGAAACAATCATACCATTACCATGACACCAAATTGCGATGCATGCAAAATAGGCATAATCCTTTGATTAATCAGAAATTTTAAATCTCCACAAAGTCAATAGGAAAATCCACACTGAGAGTGCATATGTTTGTTTGAAAAAATTACATCAAAATTGGATCCTTAGAAATGATCCAAAATCAAAATTAAATAGGGATATGAGTTCCTATAATTGTGGATCTAACAAAAAGCTAACTGGAACTAAATCCAACACTCCACTTCTTAAGGCTGATGAACTTTCCCTTGTCACTAGTCATGTGGTTAGAGAAACCACTATCAATTACCCAAGCATCTTCTACTTATTTTCCTTGAAAGGCAGACCATACAACCATTGATTTCTTACTATCCTTTTCAGCGTGCAAGGTACCCAACTCTTTACATTTTCCAACATCACTCTTTTTGTCACCAAATTTCATGTGTTTTGTGGACATTGGGGGTTTTTAAAACTTCTTCTCATTCCCTTCTTCCTCCAAAACTCTAATCCTTCTTCATTCCCAATTCACAGTAAGTATCAATCCCTACCATGTTTCCATTTTTGTAGACTTGTAGGGTTAATCCAAACTTCTTTTGATCCTTGTACATCTTTGGATCTCCTAATCTTTCATTCTCCATTTCCTTCTAATCTTCCTTTCTCTCTAGTTTGTAGAATTATAGATTTCTAATATGTTAGGAAAAATGTGTCTCAACCTTACAATTACAAAGGTTACTATTTATAGAAAGTTTACAATTGAGCACAAATTGGTCCAAAAATTTCCCCAAAATTATGGAATTTTCAAATAAACATGCTAGTAAAGTTTCAACCCAAGATCATGCCTTGATTTCAAGATATTAAACTTTCTATTTTAAAAAGTTTCAAAGTCAAGTTTAAGGCACTCATAGGACATTTTTGGGCACAATATTGGTCATAAATGGAAAATCCAATCATATTTTTATAGAGTACTCCATGAACTTTCCAATAGTTCAAATGGTTTGTCAATCAACCTCCAAAATCAGAAGTTATGGCCTTCAAAAGTTGGGCCTCTCGAATTGGAAAATGTGAAAACCTATTGGACATAGAAAAGAGTTGTAAGGAGTTACACATGTTGGTGTGTGTTTTGACACATCATTGAGCGTCTTTGATTGGAAATAATTTAAGCACCAATTTTGGGTGGTTTTACTTCATCGTTTTGTAAATATTGTTTGACAATTTTATGTATCATAGCTCCCATATATTAAGGGCTTGAGATGAAAGTTGCGTGTGAGAGTCTTATAGATTTTAAGTTGTCTCTAGATCTTTGGTTGGTGATACTCTTGTGAAAGCTTACTCTACATGTATATTGTAATCTTGTTGATTTTTGAATAATATATTCGATAGATTTTGGAGTATGGGTTTTTCTCTCAAAAGGGTTTTCTCCACATAAATAATTGTGTTGTAGCATGAATGAAATTTATATTTATTTCTATTTAATTTTTATAACTATTGTATATATATTAATATTTTTAGATAACCTTCCTCTCAAGATTAATGCAGGAATTTGTTCCACTACCTTAGCTTCCTTATACAATAGACTTCTTCCATTTCCTCTACACCTCTGACATTAAGACATTTGGTTCCTTGATCATTTTCCACATTCCATCCAATTACCTTTTGCTACATTCTTGTTGAACTTTTGGACTTTTGTACTTATTCCATTTTTAATCCCACTACTGACTACTAGTTCATCATCATATTCCTCTAAAGTTATCCAATAGATTTTCTACTATTTTCCAACTATAATTCAAAATTCCCTTTGGACTATGGGATGTTCCTACCTCTAGCTCTACATTCTTTACCCACATGTTTTCTCACATCCTCAACTCACTCATTTTTATCAATTTTGTGAAGTTTTTATGGACTTTCAAGATTTCATCTCCATGTCTAGTTCTCACCTCCAAACCCATAATGAAACCTTGCATTTTCCCTTCTCCCACACTAAACTTTTGCATTTATTCTAGATTACCTCCCTCATTCACTACATCCTCCTAGAATGGCATTAATGACTAGATTTGACACTTGTAACTACTCTAAGAGATACTTCCTACCTAAAAACCATCATTGATATTGAGGGCACATATTCACATGCATTTGAATGGTGGATGATGAAGAATTCTAGTTTGCCATGAACACTAGTAGAATTTGGCAAATAAATGACTACGTAACTAAAACTTTTAGTCATGTGACTAACACTAGTAGTATTTTGAAAATAAATGACTAATTTGGTCATTTATAAGTGACTAATTTGGTCATTAGGTAAAATCACAACTAAATGACTAAATAAATGACTAAATAAATAACTAAATAAATGTGTTCATTATTAAAATCTTGGCCATAATTTTTATTTTAATAAACATACTCTAAAACCTTCGTCAAGACCTTATTTTCAATCATAGCCCGCCAATTGAGACCTTTGTTACATAAACAACATCATTTGCTAAATGACCTACCAATTGACCTCATGTACTACACATATGTCTGAAAAAATACACCAAAATTTTCTCTAATTGACCTTTCATACCTCTTCGGCATACCTATTGCACACCAAGGTGCAATTGCTATATATATATATATATTTAACATGTCAAAATGTTAATGAGATCAAGTTTTCACAATCCATATCAATTAATCTTGCATACGTTTCTAGATTAGATTGTGTTAGAGTTTTTTGAATCAATGTTTCAGATCACACTTTGTGATCCATCATCAAGATGAAAGAGCTCAAGGAGAAAAGTATTTTGTTGCAGACCAAGAACAACCTAAATAGGAAAACCAGAGGGGAAGGGGAAAGGAGGGATAAGGGAAGGCTGCACAAATTAAGATCAAAGAAGACAAGACAAATAATATTTAAAAATTAAGATAAATAAAGAACAACAGGGAGACAAAGAAGTAACAAATTATTGAAACCAATTAATAGGAAGAAAAACAAGGACATAGAAAATACAACACAACATAAGAAAAAAGGGGGAAGAAAAGACAATAGATAAGAAAAGAGAGAAAAAAGAGAATAAAAATCAAGTTGAATAAATTTAAGC
>VDFB02026486.1:0-23257 GCA_007258455.2 Sequoia sempervirens | reverse complement strand
GCAAATGACGATGAACATCATGCAATTGCCTCAGGAACTCCATAGAAACTGTCCTATCCGAAGGATAGCATGGAAGCATAATTGGATTTCCTATAAATCCATATACTCGGATATAAGTGTATGTCGGCAACTGAATGAACCAGTTTTCCCAACCATCCATCGCTGCTCTAGCAACTGCCGAGATACAAATGTGCAACTCCCGGTCCAAATTTCTCACTGTATAAGTTAGGAAAGCCTCGTGAACACGCTTGAAGTGACATTCAACCTTAGTGAACTCAGGCTGATCATAATAATGATAGACTTTCTGAACACTGAGAATGCCCACGGTGTTTAATCCTTGAAACTGACCCTGATAAGCAATCAAGTACATGAGATAAGAACACATGTGAAACTCATGAGCAACTAAGAAACCGGTCATTTGCTTGTGGATAACATCGCTGATGAAGGATGCCCAATCATAATGCTCCTACCCAGATATGATGCGACCAATGATGTAATACATCCAAGGCTGGAAAACATTTGCATGTGAATGACCTGAGACACGATTCAAGAGTGTGATTAGAATTGAGTACTCATCCTTGTACTCACCACGACCCACATTGTTTGGCAATTTGTTCTTCGCTTGCTTTAACCATCGCTCTGCCATTTTACTTTGGCACTTGTCCACATCAGCGTTGAATGCCTGCTCGCATTGCTCCATAGAAATAACCAGACTGTTCGGGTGCTGAGGAATACCAAAACTTCTTTCAATGTCCAAAGGCTTGAGACTACAAATAACTCGTCCATCTACTGACACTATCTCACGAGTAGCAGAGTTGTAATGCTTAATACAAGACATCACGAACTCAATACAATGAGCGGAGATAGGTATGGAAGCGGCCTCTAATAACCCGGACTGTTGAATGTTCTGAATAATCGAATCTATGATTTTGAATGGATCTAGGACTCCCTCTAGTAGCACCTTGTGGAGATTCGTCTCAACTGTCCCGATGAAGTCGTGAGTAAGGACTGATTTGGTCCTGTATTTGAGCTGAGTGTACTGCATTTTGAAAAACTCGCCTGTTGACTGTGAACTCGACTATATTCTGACAAGATTTCTGGAAAGCTAAAAATAGCCTGCTAAGGCAAAAAATAGCCTATCGAAGAGTTATTTTCGGCAAAAAATCTGAGATATGGGTTTTGTCTAGAAAAAGATTCTAAGACAACCCAAAACGTCAGAAATGCGAAAATCTGACTTCTACTCGACCATGCAAAGAATTTTCAGTTAAGAAAATTAGAAACTCGAGAACTGATGCTCTGGAGTTAAAAATTCCTGAAAATTCAAACACATGAATTTAATTCGAGGAAGCAATATAGAATCAATCCAGATGATCAAACTTGCCAAAATTTGCCAACTTCAGGAACATGCGAACTGAATTTTGAGAGAAATTTGAGAATCGAAGAGGAGAAAGACGTTTTTTCTATGTTCTTCTGTGAAAATCGCCCCCTGTTCTTGAAATTTCTTGATGAATGTGAACTTGAACCTGCGAAAAGAATTGTTTGATGCAATCGCCACTGGAGACTGATGATAAATTCGCCCAACCTATGAGAATTCGCCTCTGCTCTAAAGAAATACGAATTTTTCTTTAGCTGGATGAATGTTTAATGATAGGCGCCATGAATAAATAGAGAAAATTCGCACCATAATGCTGACTGCAAGATTTATAAACCTCGACTGAAATAGAAAGCTTCTGATTGGACCCCTTCAGTTCGAACTGAGACTGACTTGAAGTCTAGAATAAAAATAATAATAAAAACATTTATCATGCAATTTGAAAATCCAGCACAAAGAGGCGCCAATTTTAAAAAATCGCCCTTTAATGCTCAAATATGCAAAAATAAATATTTAATATTATTTTAATTAGTTGACAAACCAAGTAAAGCTTTTGGATTCACCCGACGAACTTCACTGATTTCAAAAAGTCCTCATTTGTCCTCATAGGCGTCCATTTGCTCAAGATATTACGTTTTTTATTAACTTCCTATTTTGTAGCTGACTACAAAATTACAACTGGCCATCTTTGACACTGATTTCCGGGTGACCAGGTGATGCTGGGACTGAGCAAGTGTATTCATTACGAAGCCTGCAGAGCAAGAAAGAAATGTCTGTTGGGAGCCATCACTGCAAAATCCATCATTTAACACCTCAAAGAATTAGGCGCCCTTGATTAAATTGATTTTCAGGTGTCAAACTTAACCATTTCTTCATACTGCCATTTGACGCTTCAAATGATTGCTGACGCCGAACGATGAACCCTGCTGACTGGATAACAGGCTCACTACGTGACTAGAGGTATTCTGCATCCAACGAATATACGCAAGGCACCTGAAAGTTGCATTAAGGACCCCAAAAGTAAGGGCGCCCCTGGCCTGAAAAAGCTCAAATACCATTTTGACGAAAGTACAA
Organism: Sequoia sempervirens; assembly: GCA_007258455.2. Lineage (NCBI taxonomy): Eukaryota > Viridiplantae > Streptophyta > Pinopsida > Cupressales > Cupressaceae > Sequoia > Sequoia sempervirens. The sequence continues at coordinate 20,811 of VDFB02026486.1, read as the reverse complement.
CTCTTAACCAAATGCCCTACTTCGACCTCTGATATCGGAAGTTGTGGTAGCCTGATTCAAGCACCGTCCGTCTCAATGCGTAGCCAGAAGGACCTACGAGAAATGTCTTTGGAGGCGACGAAGCGAGAAAACTGCTTCTAAGACCTTAAAGAGAAAGGCGCCTTTCCCAAGATGGAATATACGACCAGACTTGGCCATTTTCTGAGTTGTCTTTGTTTTTCAGTATTTTGCAAAAGACCTCGCACGTACGAGCGTTTACCAAATCCTGGAGGCTGACGGCTGGGCTCGTTGGATAGCTGGAGTAATTGCGCACAAGTCCCATGAAGACTTCGAGAGCGAACAACTCCATTTGACAGGCCTAAAGGCTGGGTGCCCCTGGCCTACAGAGGCTACAATGAATATTTCATGTTCCTCTACCAACTAATTTACATGCCTGGTAGAATCTCTGCCACTATCACTTGGAGTGTCAGATCGACAAGCTGACTGGTGTGTTGCGAAGCCGGACTGGAGAAGCACAGATGTCAGGAAGACCTCATCTGCAAACTCTATCATCTTGTTGTACCCCAAAATTAAAATTTTTGGTACACTTAGATATTTTGAAGAAATGAGAAAGTCTTGTCAAATCATGTCAAAAGGTCAAAATTTGGGTGTGCATGTCTTGCATGAGGGGTTAAAACGATTTTTTTTCAAAATCTAACGATCTGGGTCTACTAAGAGCGGCTTAAACAACAAAACCCAGATCTCAGTTTTTCATCCCTAAATTTTAGGAAAACTGCTATTTTTAGAAATTTTCTAAAATTAGTAACGTTTTATGGGTTTCTTTGGAAGTGGATACTGGAAAAACTTTCTAAAAATAGAAAGTTGGTCTGTCAGGTTCCAAACTGATTTTGATTGGCTCAAAATATGTCCACATCAGGCTGGTGCAGTCAGAATCTCAAAATAATAAGTTTTGCCCTACTGGGTCTATTTTGCTTTTTCAGAAGCATACCAGGAGCTCTGAGGTCATTAATGGAGGTCATTTAGCTGCCAGGCGTCAGATTCAACACTCAGGCATTCAATAGAAGGAGAATTCATGAACGAGCACGAAAAACGAGAAAGAAATTGAAAAATGATGAAAATTTTCTAACACTGGTGACTTTGGGCGCCCCTGGTGAAGAAGGGCGCCCACCTTTTTAGGGCATCAGAAGATGAAATTAGGGTTTATGCATCCAGTCAAAGTTGCTCAGTTCTCTACCAGCTTCGCAGCAAGTCCGGCAGCGCAATCAACAAATTATCCAGTCATCAGGAATTCAGCGTTGAACGGAGGTATCCAGACTAATGTCAGAACAAGAGAAAATGAAAATTATCAGAATTTGACTAACTCTGGATAAAGTGGGCGCCCCTGGTGAAGAAGGGCGCCCAGCTTTTCGAGGAACCTAATCCAACAATTAGGGTTTGAGAATATGCTTGCTCTTTTCAGTATTCAACCAGCTTCGACATGCCTATCTCCGCTAGATCATCTGACTGCTCAATCTTCAGCAAATTCAAATCAAAGTCAAAGGTACAAAACGAAGGTTTCAAACTCTGAAGGAAGTCAAAGATAAAATTGACTAAGTCTGGTGAGCTTGGGCGCCCCTGGTGAAGAAGGGCGCCCAAGTTTTCAGGAGCTCAAACAGAGGATTTTGCCGAAGTGTCTCTAATACGATCTCTTCACGTCTGATCCAGCTTTCCAACGAGATATCCAGCACGTCGATCAGAGGTCGTAGTCGCAAGATTTGAAGCGCTGAACGGAGGGTCCGACAAGAGCTAAATTTCAAAGTCCAGAAGCAAACACAGAAAAATCAAAAAAATAAACTAAGTCTAGTGAAAGTGGGCGCCCCCAGTCAAGATGGGCACCCAAACTTTTGAGGGGTCAAAATCCACTTTTTGACAAAATCTCTTCTAGAAGACCCCTCTTAGTTCTTCGTCAGCTTCGCGATGAGCATAACCGTCAGTCAATCTGACGCCCAGAGCTCCAGATTCAACGAGATCATCTGTGGAAGAGGAGTTAATGAAGAAATTGAAGATCATGAAAATGGCTAACTCTAGGTAAAATGCGCGCCCCTGGAAGGAAAAGGCACCTATGAATTCGGAAGTCGAGATCAAGTTTTTAGCCAGAAGCACCTCCAGAACATCCTCCTCAGAATCAGTCTGGCTCTGCGATGGATCTTTCCGCTTGCTTGTCGAATCAATCAACAAACGGGAAATCAGAAGCAAAGTAGGAGGACAAAGTGAAGAAAAGTTGAAAATATCAGAAAAATGGCTAACACTACTTAAAGTGGGCGCCCTTGGTGAAGAAGGGCGCCCAACTTCTCATGCCTTAGAAAAATTTTCGAGATTTTCAAAGTTTTCAAAATTGCAAATGAAGAAAGAGGCGTCCAAGTGCATTGAACAAAGATTTTAGGGTTTTTAAATAAAAGCAAAAGAAAGCAAAACCTAATTCAAGCCCTAAAGTCTATTTAACGTCTTTCTTTCATGTAATTTTCATTATTTTTGCAGGTAGCAGTCAGAGGAGAAAGTTGGAGCAACAAGTTTGAAGAATTTTCATGATTCAAGAATTCATATTTGCTGGTTTTTCATCAGATTTTTCAAATCAGCAAACATAAACCCTTGTTTTTTCAAGCTTTTTCATCCAGAAGATCAAACTTTTCAAAGAGAAGGCCAAGGTTTTCAGTTTTCAATCATCTAGGTCTTTTCACTTCAATTTTCTGAAGGAAATTTTCAAGAACTTCATCAAGTTGCAGTAGCTGCTTTTATCTTGCATGTCAGAAAAATCCTCAGTGCATTCAGTTTTCAACCATCTGGGTCCTTTCCAATCAGTCTTCTGAAGAAAACCCATATCACAGCTTTTTTCAAGAAAGTTTCAAATCTAGGGTCGGCTGTTTTTTTCGATCAAACCTCAATATTTTACAAATCTAATCAACTGGGTTCGTCTCTAATCATATTCTGAACAAAACCCAGGTGCCAGTTTTTTTCGGGGAAAATTGAAGAAATTAGGGTTTGCTGCTTTTTTAGGCAAAATTCAAAATTTTCAAAAACGGACGATCTGAGTAATTTTCAAAAAATTTGTCCGTTGGACCAAGAAAATCAGCATTCTAAAAATAGAAATTGCTCAGAACTTGTCGGAACTAAGGTGAGTTTACAGTCATTCTTCAAGGTTTCCGAAATGGAGTACACTCCCAATGTTTTCAAGACTGAATCAGCTCTCTATCATGATTACATGTAATGTCCCCTTCTCATCAGTGATCAGCTTTGCAGTTCTTCAGTCTATTCCGGAACCCGTAGACTGGGATGAGGTGAAAATTAGGGTTTCTTGGGCTTGGTTTTCTGTGGCATTCATATTATTTACTATTTTTAGTAAATGCTAATTGTGGCAGTTGCAGTTGTCTATTCTTAATCTTTAGCAGTTGGAGCAGTGTTATATTTTGGTTTGGTCTTCAGTTGGCAAAAATATTAAATTAATGGCATTTTATTCTATTTCACTGTTGACCCCCACCTTGGCCTAAGGAGTTAACATTAAGTTGTTTTAAAGTGGGGCCATGAAGGGTACGCCCTCATCAAAAGATTAATTAATCTTTATTCAAATATTTCTTTATCTTGAAAGTGGACGCCACTTTTATTATTTTGAATAAAGTGCAATTTGTGAAGGCCTTTTGGGGCGCCACTTGAGAAGTTGATTGGTCTTGAGAATTGGAGGAGTCTCTTGTGTCTTTTGAGCTGCTTCTCAGGCGTTTGAAGAGTCTTGTTGAGTTCTTATTTATTGAAGGTTTTGGCTCCAGCATTATCATCCATCAATTACCTTACTGTTATGCTGTCAAAATGACTATGGACATTTTGCTATTGCTTCGAGGATGCTACCTCCTAGCCCATTCCCAATTTCGTGTTTGAAATACAACACCTAGTTGGAACATTGCTGCTTCTCACATCAGACTAGCAGATTGAGCAATAAAGGTTGAGAATTTTGGTGAATTCTACAGTTTTGAAGTTCCTGGTTTTGCTACAGCTGAAGCTGTTTTCTGTTCATATCTTGCTGAGTGATTTTTATTTAGTTCTGGGTGTTTGAGCAATCTAATTGTTGACTGGAGGCGCCAACTTCCACCAAAAATCAGATTTTATTTTGAAGTTGTTGATTTTATATTGCAAAGTCGATTTCTCAAGGAGGCCGTACTTTTTCATTGCATTGGGAATTGTGCCATAAATTAATGAAGGTGATTTGCTGCTGTTTTTCTCTCCTGGTTTGGTCGCCTATCTTCTGAGATTCATTTGCAACAGATTTCAGTCAATTCGGAGGAGAAATGAGTGAGTTATGAGTATTTTACTGTTTTCCAGTTTGCTGTTATAAATTTCCAGAACTCAGGAATTTGCATCAGATTTATCAGTTTCCAGTTTAATCACTTTTTCAGTCATTGGAAAGCAAAGAACATTGTTAGAATTCATTCTTATATCCATATCTCACTTCTATATCATTGTAATTCATTTATTTGCAGTCATGTTGAAATTGTAAGGTTCTGATTAGTAGTACTAATCTAACCGTTATTATTGCTGCAACTATTTGATTTAATTCTCATTAAAGTCCCCTGGATGGTTTACCGCCAGTGTGGTTAAAATTGTTTGTAAATCTTGTACCCACTTAAGTGGTGAATCCCCACAGTTCTGTGGATGCCCGCCGCAGCGGATGAATTGCTTTCATTTGTAATCTTTTCCCCCCACTGTTTGGTGGTAGCGTGGAATTGTTTCTCATGGCTGGTTATCCGCCTGATAGTTCTTAATTTCAATTTCTAGACTCCGTCATATGTTAGCACCTCGCCCTCAGTGGGATCTTGAGTGCACATTCTTGACGTTGAGTAGTTCTTCTATTCAAGTTCAGTTTCTTCAGTTCAAGTTCAGTATCTTCCATTCAAGTTCAGATTTTGATTTGAGGCTAACGCTAATCCAATCATCTATTGCTGGTTATTTTGTGTTATTCCTTCGAAAAAATTGGTTAGCATATTTCAGTGGTATCAGAGCAGAAGACCCTGCCATCCTGTGGCAGATTGCAGTAGTTAACTGATGAGTGAAAAAGACACTAGGCCATACACCAGAAGTCAGGCCAGAAATCAGCATCAGTTTCCGCCCGTTCCAGAGGCAGATACCTTCTCAGAAGCTCTAAGAGACCTTGGTAAAACAGTGGAAGGTTCAGATAATTCAGTGGAAGTGGTTGATCACACAACTGTAATAATGTCAGATTCAGTAAGAAGAGATAATGAAGAGAGGGATAGAGTGGAGAAGAAGTTTGACGGGATGATAGACATGATGTCCCGTTTATTATCCAAGTTGGATCAGCAAGCAGCTCAGAGTATTATTCAGCCCCAAAATAACTCAGCTGGAGAAAGTAGTGGAGTAAATGGAAATAATAATAGTGGCAGTCCTGAGGTGAATACTAGAGACAGAATTGTAGGTCAGCATACTACAATTCATAGTGGGTCATCTTCTAGACCCCTCTTTCCCGTTTTCACACCAAGGGAAGAGCAACAACCAGTTGAGGCTACTCCAAACTTTGCTGATGATGCTCGTCAAGCTTATATGGAGTATGTTTCTTTACCTCTTGACTTGAGAGGAGCATGGACCTTTGATCAATTCATGAATCAAAGGAGTCGGAGAAATGGTGGTAGGAATGATCAACGTCCTCCTGCAGGCCCTAGAAATGATTTTTACCAAGCATTGGGAAAGATCACTATGGAACATTTTGATGGTAGTAACAAGTGTACAGCCAGGTCATGGGTGCAAAAGTTAGACAACTACCTCTCTCTTAGACCTATGCCGGAAGAAGATGCTATCAAATTTGCTACCTTGCATTTAGATGGCATAGCTCATGAATGGTGGACTCACGGTTTGGTCACTCTTGGCCATAACCTTATTCGCACATATGGAGAGTTTACCAATAAGCTGATTGAGAGATTTGACACCAAAGATCCGGAATTGAAATTTAGAGAATTGGCACAGTTGAAACAGCAAGGATCTTTAGAAAGTTATGTGGCTGATTTTCAGAGGTTGTCAGTAATGGTGCCAAACATTACTGAAAGAAGATTTGTAGTACTTTTTGCTGAAGGTTTAATGGAGCCTTTGAAGGGTTGGGTCAAAGCATTTGATCCTCCAACACTAGATGAAGCTATCAAGAAAGCTAGGAGCATGGAGTTGGCAGCCCCAAGGCCTAAATTTCACTCAAAACCATTCAGCCATAAGAAGGATAAAAAGTTTTCTTCAAATCTGCCCAAGAAGTTTCCACCAAGGCTGTCCGAAGAGCTCAAAGAACAGCTTAGAAAGGATGGAGTTTGCTTCACTTGTCGTGAGCCTTGGGTGAAAGGCCACCGTTGCTATGGAAGAGGCAAAGTAGTTCAAATGGAGGGCTATTCTGATTATGGATCAGAATCTGATTCGTCTGATCAGCAATACGAATCAGCAAGTAGTGAAGGTGAAGAAATTCAAGAAGACAAGTCCGAAGAAGTTGGAGATGGAAGTGCTTTTGCACAACTATCTAGTTTTCAAAAGAATGAATCTTTTAGGGTTCATGGAGTTGTAAATTCACAAAGGATAGTTGCTCTAATTGATACCGGAGCAACTCACAATTTTATTGATGAAGGGCTAGTTGCTAGAAAGGGTTTGAAGACTGAAGATTTTGATGGTTTCAAAGTAATGGTTGCTGATGGTTTCACTATATCTTGCACAAGGAGAATTCCTAACCTATCTTTGCAATTAGGGAATCATGAAATTAAGGATGATTTTTATGTGGTGGGTATAGGAGACACTGATGTTGTGTTGGGCATACAATGGCTGCGATCTCTTGGTGAGATCACTTTGAATTTGCAAACCATGGAGCTGAAATTTCAGTCAAATGGAAGGAAGGTTGTTTTAAGAGGGATGTCAAATGGAGGCCCTCGAATTGTTTCTTTGAAAAGGATGGAAAGGCTGATCCGCCATGATCAGGTTGAATGGGCTGCTGAATGTATGGTTTTACCAGCTGATCCGGTTGAGGAAAAAAGGCAATATCATCCTGATATTCAAGCCTTACTTTCAAAGAAAAGCAAAGTCTTTGGAAGCTTACCTCCTGGAAGACCTCCTGAAAGAGGTTCTGAGCATGTGATTGAGTTAGAAGAGGGAGCAAAACCAGTCATTACTACACCTTACCGCTATCCAAAGAGGCAGAAAGATGAAATTGAAAAAGCCATCAAGGAGCTATTGGAAAGTGGTTTTATTAGACCAAGCAAGAGTCCATTTGCTTCAGCAGTAGTGCTGGTCAAAAAGAAAGATGGTACAATGCGTATGTGTGTTGACTATCGCGCATTAAATCAGAAAACCATCAAGAATAGATATCCTATTCCTAGGATTGATGAGCTTATTGATGAGCTCCATGGGGCAATGTTCTTCTCAAAGATTGATCTTCGTTCGGGCTATCACCAAATCAGAATGAGGGAGGAGGATATTGAAAAGACAGCGTTTAGATGCCACTTTGGGCACTTTGAATTCTTTGTCATGCCTTTTGGTTTGACAAACGCACCAGCCACATTCCAATCTTGTATGAACAAGATTTTTAGACAGCAGTTGAGGAAGTTTGTGCTCATCTTCTTCGATGATATTCTCATATTCAGTAAGTCATGGGAAGAGCACCTTAAGCATTTGGAAGAAGTGCTTAACATTTTAGAGGCGGAATGTTTATTCGCCAAAGAGTCAAAGTGTGAGTTTGGGATGGATGAACTTTTATACCTTGGCCACATTATCAGCTCAAAGGGTGTGAAAGTGGATCCAGAAAAGATAAGGGCCATTCTTGATTGGCCAACTCCAAAGACTATTTCTCATTTGAGAGGGTTTTTAGGGTTATGTGGATTCTATAGAAGATTTGTAAAAGGTTATTCTCATCAAGCAGCACCTTTGACAGATCTTACAAAGAAAGGAGCTTTTCTTTGGACTAAGCAAGCACAAGAGGTTTTTGATAAGTTTAAGCAAATCATGAGTTCGTGTCCTGTGTTGGCACTTCCGGATTTTTCAAAACCTTTTGAATTACAATGTGATGCTTCAGGAGAAGGAGTTGGAGCTGTTCTAATGCAAGACAAACACCCTATTGTCTTCGAGAGCAGAAAGTTGAGAGGGGCAGAAAAAACTTACTCTATTTATGACAAAGAGATGCTTGCCATCATGCATGCTTTGTCTAAATTCCGTCAATATTTGGTGGGAAGTAAATTTGTTGTTAAGACTGATCACAACAGTCTTAAACATTTTATGCGCCAAAAGGAATTGAATGAAAGGCAGCAAAAATGGGTAAGTAAACTCCAAGCATATGACTTTGACATTGAATATGTCAAAGGAAAAAATAATATAGTTGCTGATGCTCTTTCTAGAAGACCTCATTTGCAGTCAATTTGTGAGTTATCAGCTGATTGGAAAGAATTAATTGCTGCTGATTATGTTAAAAATCAGTTTGCAACCAGCTTGTTAGAAGGTCATTTGGTTGATGAAAGGTATAAGTTGGTTGATGGATTAATTTATTACAAAGATAGAATCTTTTTAGTGCAAGAATCTAAGCTTAAGAAAAAGATTCTACAATCTTTTCATGATGTTCCCCTTGCTGGTCATCAAGGGATTTTCAAGACCTATAAGCAGATTCGTGAAAGATTCACTTGGAAAGGTTTGAAAGATGAAGTCTTGAATTATATTAGGGAGTGTCCTATTTGTCAAAGGAATAAAAATGAACACTCTTTTCCTGCTGGTCTGCTTCAGCCCTTACCTATTCCAAATCAGAAGTGGGAAAGTATTGCCATGGACTTTATCACAGGGTTGCCCAAGGTGCAAGGACGTGATTGTATATTTGTTGTGGTTGATAGACTAACGAAATTTGCTCATTTCTTTGCTGTTACCACTTCATTTACAGCAGCTCAAGTGGCTGAGTTGTTTTTTAGAGAGGTGTTTCGTTTGCATGGGTTGCCTAGAACAATTGTCAGTGATAGGGACAGCAAGTTCCTAAGTGTTTTTTGGCAGGAGATCTTCAGATTGAGTGGGACAGTGCTTACTCCAAGCACAAGTTATCACCCACAAACCGATGGGCAGTCAGAAATTGTTAACAAGTGGTTAGAGGGCTACTTAAGGAACTATGTTTCAGGACAGCAGCGAGCTTGGATTAAATGGCTTCATTTAAGAGAGTATTGTTACAACTCTTCTTATCACATGTCAATTAAGATGTCTCCTTTTAAGGCTCTTTATGGTTATGAGGCTACTAACTTTGTTGATCTAGTGTTTGGTGATAGTAGAGCCCCACAAGCATTGGATATGTTACAACAAAGCCAAGACATCTTGAAAACTCTTAAGGAAAATCTGCAACAAGCTCAAAATCAGCAGAAGTTATACGCTGATCAGCAGCGTGTGGAAAGGTCTTTTGAAGTTGGGGACATGGTCTATTTGAGGCTTCAGCCATATAGACAATCTTCTCTCAAGAAGAGTGGTGCAGAAAAGTTGAAGCCACGCTTTTATGGTCCTTTCAAAATCACCAAAAGGATTGGTGAAGTTGCTTATGAGTTGGAACTTCCAGCTGAAAGCAAAATACATAATGTTTTTCATGTGTCTCGCCTCAAGAAGGCAATTGGACACAATGTGGTGGCTACATCAGAATTACCTCCATTGGATGAGGAAGGTCATTTAGTGTTGATTCCAGAAGAGATCCTTGACACTAGAGAACGTTCTTTGAGAAGAAGGACAATCAAAGAATATTTGGTTAGATGGAGGAATTTGCCTATTGAAGATGCTACGTGGGAAGGTGAACAGATTTTGTTGCATCCATCTTTGCAGTTGCTTGGGGACAAGCAATTTCGAGGAGGGCGGACTGTAATGTCCCCTTCTCATCAGTGATCAGCTTTGCAGTTCTTCAGTCTATTCCGGAACCCGTAGACTGGGATGAGGTGAAAATTAGGGTTTCTTGGGCTTGGTTTTCTGTGGCATTCATATTATTTACTATTTTTAGTAAATGCTAATTGTGGCAGTTGCAGTTGTCTATTCTTAATCTTTAGCAGTTGGAGCAGTGTTATATTTTGGTTTGGTCTTCAGTTGGCAAAAATATTAAATTAATGGCATTTTATTCTATTTCACTGTTGACCCCCACCTTGGCCTAAGGAGTTAACATAAAGTTGTTTTAAAGTGGGGCCATGAAGGGTACGCCCTCATCAAAAGATTAATTAATCTTTATTCAAATATTTCTTTATCTTGAAAGGGACGCCACTTTTATTATTTTGAATAAAGTGCAATTTGTGAAGGCCTTTTGGGGCGCCACTTGAGAAGTTGATTGGTCTTGAGAATTGGAGGAGTCTCTTGTGTCTTTTGAGCTGCTTCTCAGGCGTTTGAAGAGTCTTGTTGAGTTCTTATTTATTGAAGGTTTTGGCTCCAGCATTATCATCCATCAATTACCTTACTGTTATGCTGTCAAAATGACTATGGACATTTTGCTATTGCTTCGAGGATGCTACCTCCTAGCCCATTCCCAATTTCGTGTTTGAAATACAACACCTAGTTGGAACATTGCTGCTTCTCACATCAGACTAGCAGATTGAGCAATAAAGGTTGAAAATTTTGGTGAATTCTACAGTTTTGAAGTTCCTGGTTTTGCTACAGCTGAAGCTGTTTTCTGTTCATATCTTGCTGAGTGATTTTTATTTCGTTCTGGGTGTTTGAGCAATCTAATTGTTGACTGGAGGCGCCAACTTCCACCAAAAATCAGATTTTATTTTGAAGTTGTTGATTTTATATTGCAAAGTCGATTTCTCAAGGAGGCCGTACTTTTTCATTGCATTGGGAATTGTGCCATAAATTAATGAAGATGATTTGCTGCTGTTTTTCTCTCCTGGTTTGGTCGCCTATCTTCTGAGATTCATTTGCAACAGATTTCAGTCAATTCGGAGGTTAAATGAGTGAGTTATGAGTATTTTACTGTTTTCCAGTTTGCTGTTATAAATTTCCAGAACTCAGGAATTTGCATCAGATTTATCAGTTTCCAGTTTAATCATTTTTTCAGTCATTGGAAAGCAAAGAACATTGTTAGAATTCATTCTTATATCCATATCTCACTTCTTTATCATTGTAATTCATTTATTTGCAGTCAAGTTGAAATTGTAAGGTTCTGATTAGTAGTACTAATCTAACCGTTATTATTGCTGCAACTATTTGATTTAAATTCTCATTAAAGTCCCCTGGATGGTTTACCGCCAGTGTGGTTAAAATTGTTTGTAAATCTTGTACCCACTTAAGTGGTGAATCCCCACAGTTCTGTGGATGCCCGCCGCAGCGGATGAATTGCTTTCATTTGTAATCTTTTCCCCCCACTGTTTGGTGGTAGCGTGGAATTGTTTCTCATGGCTGGTTATCCGCCTGATAGTTCTTAATTTCAATTTCTAGACTCCGTCATATGTTAGCACCTCGCCCTCAGTGGGATCTTGAGTGCACATTCTTGACGTTGAGTAGTTCTTCTATTCAAGTTCAGTATCTTCCATTCAAGTTCAGATTTTGATTTGAGGCTAACGCTAATCCAATCATCTATTACTGGTTATTTTGTGTTATTCCTTCGAAAAAATTGGTTAGCATATTTCATTACATCAAAACAGCTGAGATAGACTTGCATCACATCAAGCCGGTGTTCGATCTACATGCCTTGGAGAGCGCAGGCAACACCTCAATCAGGAACCTGGGACATTCTGGACTCCTCGCACCAGCATCAATTCCTATATCAGTTCAGAGTCTTGAGTTCGTAATCGCTTGCATCAAGCATTACAACCCAGCCACTAGGGAGATCCAGTCAATAGATGGCAGATTGATTTGCAGTCTAAACCCTGATATGATTGAGAAGTGTTTTTCCATTCCCCCATGGCCTGAAAGCGTAACTCTCTCAAAGGGTGAATGTGAAAGGATATGGAATGTGCACAAAGATAAATACAGTAAGAAGATTGCGCAGAGGTGGATGAAAGGAAAGCATAAGACTTTGCCAAAGAATGTCGGGCGAGGAGAGTTTAAGGACGAGATTACCATCATTATCACCTTGCTCAACAGGGTCACTGGCTCAGAATATGTCACCAGGTTTCAACCCTGGATGTTTTACGCCATACCCCACATCATGAAGAAAACCGAGTTCTACGACTGGCCTACCTTGATCAGTGACTGTCTACATCAACAAATAACAAAATATTTTCAATTTCATGTATTCCACATGGTGTCTTACCTAGTCTACCTGGTGGCCTATCAAGGTCAATTCAGAGGGTTGAACACCGAGGGATCATTGAGCGTACAGCACATATATAACTACTATCCCCAATTGGAGTTCACTAAGTCGTTGCATCACTACAAAGGGTGAACGAAGCTTTTCTGATGTACACTGTGCGGGACCTGGACAACGAGTTACATGTTCCTATATCTTCAGTTGCCAGGACAGCAATGGCGGAATGGGCGGATTGGTTTATACAGTTTCCCACTTTCACCTATCTCAGGGTCTATGGCTATTCAGGTGCCCCACTCATGTTACCAAGGTACCCGTCGGACGAGGTCGTCTTCATGGAATTCTTGAGACAGGCCCACGATGTTCATGCAGTCCTGAGAAATAGAAGGAAACCCTCTCTTCAGTTTCCATTAGGGTTGGGTATATACACATGCAGGACTGCTGCAGATGCTAAGGCAATGGGAGATGAGTTATATAAACTCAGCCTCAAGTCCTACAGCGAGAGACGATCATTTGATCCTCATGGTGTCTACGCTGGCCGACTTGAGAAGAACTATGATCATATAGCCGCACTTGAAGATTTTTGGGCTAATTGTACAGATGAGTTCGAGGTGCGGAGACATAGTTACAGCAGACTTACTCTCCATCAAATGAAAGACTGCTTAAATGAAGACATAGAAGGGTTATCAGATGATGACGAGGATGTGCTTCTCCCGATGTATACTCAGAAGCAAATAGAAGATCAGCCCCTTTCACAAGTCAACTGGGCTAATAAGGAATCCCTTTCAGTCGAAGACAGGACAAGACAAGTCCTTGAGCATAGTAAGGTTTTCCTAGTCCTTAAAAGGAAGAACTCCATTCCAGTAGCAGAGCTGCCAAGGACAATTCCCTCTTCCTCCAGAGTACAGTCAAAAGGGAAGGGTAAAAGTCAGTCTCAAGAAGGCATCAAAGGTAGTAGATCAAATAAAAATATAAAAAGAAGGTTGGATTTCTCAGGCATAGTCATACAGGAGCAGCCTACAGCTGATTCAGAAATTCCTCCTGACGAGCCCATACCTCAGAAAGAAGCAGAAGAGCCACCTTCAACACATGTTTCTGTACCTTTGACAGGTTCTTCACCAATCCACATCGACCTTGATATCGAAGATGATGAAGAGATTACGTTTGTACCTCCTGAGGAAGTTAGTAAAGATACTATTGTGTCTTGGCTTGAGAACTCCTTAGGAAGGGTAAGAAGAAGGCCTTCATATCAGGTGAGTGTTGATGATCTCGATAACATCTATCAGGAACCTCCTAAGAAGAGGGCAAAGAAGCAAGTTCACTTTGATAGGAATCCTGATAACGAGATAGTCATGGAGACTGCATTGCCCCCAGAAGACAAGAACAAAGATGAGGTGAATATGGATGACGTCGTCATGGTCAAGGCCAATCTCGGTAGAAATACCAGACATGCAAATTTGAGTCTCTTCAGAGTTGTGTCCGAAAACCTTCAGGAAAGAGTACTCAAGGATGGAGAGGACAAGGCAGCCCTCAAGGCTGAAAATCAGCAGCTCAGGCTTTTCATTTCTAACCTTGTTCATGGTTCTTCACAAGTAACCTAGTTGCTGCCCCAGATTCTAGAGACACCTCTGATCATCAGCAGTTAAGACAGCTGGTCATTTATGGGAAAGAAACTCAAGAGTGGATTGAGAGTTTCATTGTTCGAGGAAGGGAGATCTTGGCATGGATGTTCTAGTTAAGGGAAGACGCTCATAAGCTACGTCAAGGTATCCAAGGATTTGAACAAACACTGGCTGAAGTTAGACCAAGGCATGAGATCATCATTGCTGATTTAGACACAGCCTATGTTTCAGTAGTTTCAAAAGAACACAAGAGACAAATCCTTGCTTGGAGGGAGCGTCATGTTTTCAAAGTTAAAACCTATGAGAGGATATCCGAGGAATTCATTGCCTACAGACAAAGGGTGATTGAAGCTCTCCTTTTCATCAGTGAGTTTATCATAGAGATTCCTTCTCAGTATAGTCTGGAAGATGGTTCCTATGTCGGGCTTGATGAAGTGCAAGATCAATTCTAGAGTGTGGTTCGCAGTTGCAATCCGGTTGGTGGAAGGATAGGTCATATTTCAGTGATGTCAGCAAAGTTCGAGAAAGCGGCCAACGAGGTCGAAGATTTCCTGAGATCTATCGCAGATGCTGAAGATATTCTTGAAAAGCGGTGCTTTGCTATTGAGGGCATAGATGCACCGAACCGGGACATAGTTTCTAATTTCCTAGCGGATGTGATCGAGCTTTAAAGCAGCTTTCTTCTAGAAGCTTTCTTTCCCGCTTTCTTTCTATTCTTAGAATGATCCTTATCCATTCTTTGAGAAGAGAAAGAAGATAAAATGTAATAGTTGGTGTTTCTCGCTTTTTCTGCTTTCTCGGGTTTTAGATGTTATCTTTTTTCTAGATTTAGTAATAAAGCTTGCTTGCTGAGCAAGCCCTAGATTGTGAAAGCAAGGAGATTTTAGGGTTCCCTACTCCTCTGCTTCTCCATAAATAAGAGCCTTTGCTCATTAGTTTCTTGAACCGTGCTAGTGAGAACAAAACACTGAGCCTATTGTGCCTTCTATTTGTTACTCAAGTATTGTTCAATTGTGTTGTGATAGCAAATTGTTGAGCCTCTTTAGCCAACAAGGAGTTAGTGTAATTGCTGTTTCTATTGTGTGAAGAATAAGGTTGCAAGCCTCTTTAGCTGCAAATTCTTGTTCCAGGCATGTTAGAAGTGAGTTTGTTTCAGAGATTTGAGTAATAAAATCAAGAGCCTCCTTTGCCTTGGTCCAAAATCTCAGATTTCCGTTATTTATGTTCTACTTTTGTGATCTTGATTTCAACTTGCATTGAAGTGTGTAGGTGTTTGTTGAGAGATAGTTTATTGAAGTGTTTTGTCAAAAAATCTACCCTGTCCATTTCTAGTTTCTCTTGCTCTGCTATTACTTGAGAAGCCGGAAACGTCTTTAGTTTAAGTTAGTCGTAGTTGAAGTCCTTAAAATCGGAAAATCTCAGCTGCGGCGTTTGTGTTTAGAAAACCTTGTGCTCTAAGCTGATCAAAAAGATAGGCAACTTAGTTTTAGTTTACTTTCTTTTAAACACCATCAGCAAGAGGGAGCTTCCCCTCCTAATTTGAAGAGCAGTTTATCTGTGCATAGCTGTCTGTTTCAAATACGCATTCCAGAGGTGCGAATTTAAACGCCAACACATCTCAGAGGTCATCTTGAAGGGCGCCCCTGAGCTACAGGGGCGCAATTTCATCAATTGAGAAATTTATGTGATATGAACTCTCCTCATAATCTCATCTTCTATCGGAGCTCTGGGACTCAGATGACTGCATTCGATAGCTCGTCAGATAGGCAGACTAGTCGCGAAGAGATCAAATGCATCAACAATCAAGAATACCAAGATCTAACCCCTCTTTAAGAAGTGCGCCCTTGAGCTACAGGGGCGCAAAAGTTGAAAAATGACAAGCTTCTGCAATCTGTAACCTCTGGAATCCTCAACTTCTGACGTTAGTTACCGGAGTTACGAGTCTCGGATAGCCTCGCAAGATAGCACATTGGATAACTGGGGTAATTCTGAAGAGATTAACTATGTTCATGAGCATATGCCACAAAACCTTGGCCTTCAAAAAGAAGGGCGCCCCTGGGCTATAGGGGCGCAATTTTGCTTTTTCCTGAGAAATCTTCATAAATTGACCACTGAAATCTTCATCTTAGCCACTGAAATGACCATACAAAGGTATAATTGTCATCGTGAAATGCTCCTTCATCGTGAAATGCTTCATTCTGAGTTCCTAATTCAGGTTCTAATCAATGGATACTGCCTTTGACTGACAAAACATTGACAAAACTCCATGCTTGATATTGCCCAAAAACTGTATTTGACATCATTTTAGTAAGGTTTAGACTCTTTTAAGCAAAATGCCTTGATGAAGCAAAAAATTTGGTTTGGATACAACAGGCCCCAACAGAAAAACGTCCTCCCATATTTTATTTTAATTGAAAGAGGCAGATTTTTCCTTATTTCCCTACCGTTTTATCTTTAGTTGCTACATTCAAATGTTAAATCATTGACCAAGGCAGTTGTAACTACATCTGACAAGTTCTCTTATACCTTGAGGGACGTTCATGCTCAGTTCCAAGACTCACGCTTCAAGCCGTGAGGATGGAGATTAGATTTACACCAGCCAATTACATTTGCTTAAAAGTTTTTCCATCTTAACATTTCATGAGACAGCATTTCTCCCATATCTCGGTAAAGCGTCAAATTTAAGAGGTTTAGGCACAACACGAAAGAGAGAAAACCAAACAAAAAAAAAACCAAAATTTGAAGAAGATCAAACCAACAATATTTTTGGGTGGTGCTAATCGCCTATCAGCTCGCGTGCTCCTACACCAAGGGTGGAAGACATGTCTTCTTGCTACCCTAGTTAATAATAATTAAATTATAAAAACTAGCATGTGCTTGATAGAGAAGCAATAGTTTTAACCCTTTTATTTGGCTTGAAATAACAAAAGCAATGTTTTCTCCTTGTTTATGTGTGGTTCAACATTTTTTAATTTAAGTTTTTTTCTGATCAAATTTTAAGTAATTGAATTTTATTTATACTTTTATTTGTTAAGTCAATCTTGATTTTGAGTAATGCTACTATGGTTATAATCAAATGATTTAGAAAGTAAATGATAAATCTATTAAATCATCTTAGTAAAGATGCTTGGATTTCTAACACGCGCACATTGGCACTACAACCTGTTGTGGACCTCTTTGTCAAGTTCTTTCTAGCAAACCCTTACCTAGGCACATACCAATTCTCCTCATTAATATTATAAAACCGTCCATTCAAAATTTTAATGACACTTTTGCATCTACTTGTATTCATTTGGTAAATAATGTTGGAGACTATTTCTCATCTTGATGAATGGCAGCAAGTTCTCTTATCTTTTAAAACAACAACTATAGAACCAATGCCAATATTTTCTCAAATTGTTTACAACATGGCCAACATCAAACCATAGTTTACATACTCAGACTTGGAAAATCAAAAAAATTCAACTTGGAAAAAAATCAACTTAAAAAATACTTAAATTTCTTAAAAAACACAAATTTTATGCAAAATACAATTACAAAATGTATCAAATAAGTCTAAGAAATGTTAGGGATGTGTTTTCTATGAAATTTGAATACAAATGGAGTACAAAATCACATCATCATGCAAATACACTAGCTGGCTGGTACTACCGTGAATTTGTGATGATTAACTTTGAAAATCGTCATCATAACTTACATATCAAGTTTCAAATTAAACGATTTTATAATTTTCTCTTCCTTGCTCTATTTAAAAAATGATTTGTGATTCTATTCTTTACACTAGGTTGTGTTGTGACCTTTTCACACATCGCCCCATTCAAAATGGGGACCCCTAATTTTTGCTCCATTCTGGTCCTTTTTGGCTTTGGTTTTTGTCTCTCTCTCGCTGTCTGTCTCTTTTCTGGTCTGCCTTTACGGGGACGTTCCCGTCTGTGAGCTTAAATACAAAACTTGAACAAGTCTGAAAATTAGGGTTTCCATACTTCCTTGCCAGTTTAAGGTCAAATGAAGTGAATAAATTGAAAACAGAGCTTAACGTTGTTGTCAGTATGCTTCCAACAGGCTCTCAGCAAATTTTCATCAAATTCTGACTACTTACTATTTTTAGTAAGTGTGCAATTACAGGCAATCTTTCAGCATTTTTGTGAATCCGATAGCCACACTGCATTCAAAACACATCAAGCTACTCGTGTGCAAAATTTGAGCCGAAACGGACAACTTTCTATTTTTAGCAGTTCAGCTTCCGGAGCAGATTTCAGGGCTTGGATGCAGAGTTTTTCAACGCATGTCTGCAGTTTCCTTCTGAGTTTTCAGAGACCTTCGCGACAATATAACATGCAAAATGAGACAACTTTCAGAGTTCAAATTCTTCTGGAGGTTGTATTTTTAGGGTTTGCATGTCGTGGTTCTTCTACGTTTCGACATATTCCTTGTGGGTTTTTCGAGAGCTTCGCAGTGACGTGACATGCAAACAGAGATGGTCACTCATTAAGCAACTTGCTATTTTTAGCAGATACATCCCAGCGGTCGCCTCCCAGCACTTCAAAATCACGAGCTGATCGCAATGCAATAGAAACGAGAATAAACGGAGACCATTTGATATGCATGCAAAACAAATTAGGGTTTCCAGCTTCGGAGCCTGAAAAGAAGGGTTAAAAGTTCGAATTTTCGAAAACCGGTGTAAACCACCGCGATCAACATCCTTCAAGCTATCTGCTGATAAAATTTGAAGACAAACGGAGCACTTACTATTTATAGTAAGTCATTTTGGAAATAGGCTAAAAATAGCAAATCAGTTGCATGTGCCGATGTCAGCAGGCAGGTCACGTGGTGAGGAGCGCCTCATTCAAATTTCAGAGCAAACAGAGTTGTGGAGGTACCAGAAACGAGAGGTTACTATAAATAGCAAACCACCTCCAGAAATATGCTATTTTTAGCAAGTCAACCCGAAATGGCAGTGTCAGCAGGGTAATGGAGTCATGAGGATCCAGTGTTCAAAATTTCAAATTGATCTAAGCTTCTGAAGTGTAAGAATTAAGAGACTTACTATGTATAGTAAGGCATGGAGAAACTGGCAGGGACGAGGAAAAATGGCTAAGTGTTGATGTTCATCCACCTCACATAGGAAAATGCGCCCTCAAGCACAAATGGCTAAGAAAATTATTAAGCCTAGAACTTCATCCTGCAGCTACCTGAAAATGTGCCCAAGTTGATGAGGAAGCATAAAAATTTCTAAGGCATGAGTTTCGTCCTGCTCACTGGGTAAAATGCGCCCAAGTTGGTGGAAGCAAAATGCTAAAAAATTCTAAGTATGAAACTCGTCCACCTCCTAGGCTCAAATGCGCCCATGCTTGGAAAGTCAAGGAAAGTCAAAGAAGTTCATCCTTCAGCCATATCAAAATGCGCCCACCTTGAGAGTTTGAATGCTAAAAATTTTCTAAGTACAAACATCCTCCACCACCCCCCAAATGCGCCCATCTTGCACATGTGCCAAAATGCGCCCAAAAGGAAAGAGGTCAAAGGAGTCAGTTTTTCATCCTTCTCCCTATGAAAAATGCGCCCAAAAGAGGGCATGTAAGGACAAAAATGAGGGAGATGAAGAGTCACACTAAGGCGTTGGAAATTTAAAATTCTCCTCTCCCTCTCAAATGCGCCCATGCAACAAAAGGTCAAAGGAGTCAAAGAAATTCGTCCTCCTCACCCATCAAAATGCGCCCAAGTTCACAAGAAGTCAGCAAGTCAACAAGTTTCATCCTCCTTACATGTCTAAATGCGCCCAAATGGGGCCATTGAAGACAAAATAGGGAAGTCCAAGGGTCATCTTTCATGCATGTCAATATGCGCCCAAGTTGAAGTGAATGTAAGGGGGTAAACAAGGTAAAGGTGAAGTGAAATATTCGTAGGCGTGGTTATTATTCTTCATCAAGTATGCAATGCGCCTAAGGTGGTGAGGAAAATGTAATGCCAAGTGATGAATGTTGTAAGGCGTTGAAAGTGCTAGGTGATGAAATTAATTTTTCAAAGGCAAGATGAATATCCTTCTTCACACATGATATGTGCCTAAGGTGGTGAAGTTGATGAAATTTCCACCACTGGCAAACGAATAAAATTTTGTAAGGCAAATTTTCAAAGTGCAAGGTGATTCAAAATTTCTCTAAGGCAAAATATTTTCTTCCTTAGAAAATACGCCTGGACATCAAGGTGATGAAGTTCTTCTTGAAGGACGAGCAAACTTTCCAATGATGAAGTCAGAGATATTGGCATTGCAGAACGATTTAAAAATTTCTCAAGTCAGAGCAACCGAATGTTCACAGAGATGAAGAACAGGATTAAAATTGATTGAAAAATAATTTTCTAAGGTTCAAAATTTTTAAAAATTTAAATGAACCCGTTCGTTGAGTACCCATGGATTCGACAAATTCTGGAGAAAATTTTCTTCTGGGTACTGAACGTTTGTGATGAGGAATGGATTTCTATGTCTTCCGCACTTCGCCAAGGCCTTCAGCATGAAGAATTTAATCGGTGCTCAAACTGTGAATTTTCCTAAGGGAAAATTTTAAAATTTTCTAAGGCAAAGTGAATAAAATGTGTTTTCAAAATGAATTTCTCCAAACAACGAATTTGAAGTGAATTTCCTAGATGATTTCGATCGAATTCTTCACAGATGAATTTTCCAGAGCGTCAGAGATGATTCAAATTTAAAATTTGCAAGACAGAGCTTCGGCTGGGGAATTAAATGGATTAAAAGATGAAATTTAATTAAACATTTTCGAAAGTAAATTGAGACATGCCAGTCAAAGTTGAACTTCTAGAAGGTTGAGATTCTCGGACAAGTGTCAGAAATACCAGAGAGGGAAAATTCGAATTCTTGAAGTGGAGTAGTGGAAATTTAATCCATTAGCTATACTTAGCTCCTTCTAGAATTCGATTTTTGCTATAAAATTGAGAAGT